>JABUIW010000154.1:752557-850798 GCA_013363375.1 Menidia beryllina | reverse complement strand
ATAAATAAATAAATAAATAAATAAATAAATAAATAAATAAATAAATATAGCTGGGATCATCATTTGCCCCTAACCAAATCACTTCTCAACCAAACTGCATGTTCCCTATTTACATTTGACCATGTCTACCCGCACTTTCACAGCTCTTTTGAAACAGAATCTGGGTGATCTCACTCGTTTTGGTCCATAATCTGTGCTCCATCTGAAGGATAATTGTTGTGATCTGGCGCTATATAAATGAAATTGAATTGAATTGAATTCATTTTAATTTTGTAATGTCCTTGTCTGAACGTGTGTTTGGACTGATTTTGTATTTTGTGATTTTGTGTTGTTTGGTCTTCCTGCCTCAGGACGACAGATGTAAACTAGCAACTATGCTATAATCTGGCTCATTTACAATCTGTATGAGATTGTTCATTAATGTGCACTGTCCTGATTAAATAAATAAATAAATAAAATAAATAATATGATCATGCTGTTGCTCTATTCTCCCCTCAGCACTTCGTCGCCCATCAACATGGTGGCGTCCGGTGCTGCCGGTTCCTCCTCTCCGCTCCCCATGGCCGCCTCCCCGGGGGGAAACCACGCCTCCTCGCCCCTTCACCAGCTCAGCTCGGCGGTGGGAAGCTACGCCACGCTGTCGCCCACCAAGCGCATGCTGCATCACATGGGGGCGGACGGCTACAAGATCTCCCACGAGCTTTACGCCAACGCAACCCTGCAAAGGCCTGGTAGCCTGGCAGGTAGAGGTCAAGACCCTTTCATTACTACTTCTGTGTGTGTGTGGTTCATGTCGTGATTTGAATTCAGGGAATTATGCTAAATCACTGTTGCAACAGCTTCTTTTCTCTTTTTTTCTAGCGGACCAAAGCCGCCATCCATCTGCTATCTTTGTGTCATTTTCAGATGTAGTTCTCCCACATTAACTTCCATTAAACTGTTTTGCTCAAACACCTGATCATCTGCTTTTCTAAAAACAAAAAGAAGCACATATTTTCATATATGTAAATAAATTGGCTGGAGGATTAATCTAAAATTCATTAGATCAGAAGAACACAGTTGTATTAGTTGTTTGTTCTCTAATTGTTTTTAACAGGATCGTGACGTTTAAACCCGCTGAGGTTTTGGCTCTGTTCTGGGACTTTCAATATGTCCAAGAAATGCATTTTTCATGATTCCGATGTGCTAAATCTGCTCAATTTATAAGAAAAGTATTTCTTTGAAGTAAAATACAGCTGCTTGTTTGATTCCTTGTGTAACTGTAGCAAACAAAGTCTAATAATCATGACTTTTTAGAATGAAGAAAAGCATATTGTGCGCCTATATTTGTTTATTTGTCGTTCTAAAGCACTTCCACAAAAAGTGAGTATGTAAACCGTATCTCCATATTCTGTTCTGTAGGCTCCAGAGGTTCATATAGCAGCCAGCACAGTCACCTGGGCTCCGAACTGCGACCCCTTCAGTCCCCTGAACACCACATCGACCCCATATACGAAGACAGAGTCTACACCAAACCCAACCTCAGAGGACAAGGTGAGAAGGCATCACATGACACAAGAAAAGAAAAAAAAATGTTTCAAACCTTCAGTTACTGGCAACCATTGGTGCAGCTGAAATTGAACAAACTCCTGCATATGTTTTTCTGTTCAAATAAAGGGTGCCAGTGCTTTTTTTCTGGGTTTGACTGCTTTTAATAAAACCCAGCTACATGTTTCAGCAAGAAAATTGGTTATTGATTTTAATCTCGATGTAGATTTTGGACGCTGTATTGCTGATTTTCCAACATGGGACTCATGTTGTTGAAAGTAAATGAATTCCTATTCAAAAACCTCTAGAACTACTTAGAACTGATTCCCTGGTCTTTATACAAGACTGGAACAAAACAAAAAATATATAAACTGAAGTTCTACCTTTTTTTCTCTCATTATGGTTTATTAATGAATTACGAGGCATATTTTTTATCTCACAAAGCAGTTACAATGGTACCTGTGGTAAAAGGAAAAGGGGGGTAGCTTAAAGAAAATCTGTAAGATATGTACTTGCTCTCTGGTAATAATGAGACTAAAAAGATTGCTGGGGGGAATCAACTATATATAGCTGCACTGTGTTCTAAATCACACATTTACATTTGAAAGTGAGATAAAAAAGTCACTTTGAGATTCTTTTAGAATAACAATGAAAAGGAAATAAAGATAAATGCTGCGGAAAGAAACAAATGCACTCTGGTCCCACTCATAAACTTGTTATTTGGAGGTGTTGTTGCATTTAAAGCGCGCACGCTTTAGAGATTTTCTAGTTCCATCTGATCGTGTACGACAATTTACCAGATCAGGTAGGTAAATCCAATTGGGGTCTCAATGGCAATTTGTCTCTCAGTCACAGTCTGTTAACTAATTAGTTTCAAGACTGAAAATTAATCTCAATTAATCCCATGGGTGTTAGCCTGGGTGCTTTGCAATCAATGTAAATCAAGCGTGTCCTGAAAGGCTGCTGGTGCTGTGCCTCTGGTTTTTGGTGTTGCTGTGGAAGGAAATGCACAGGGAGAAAGAAATGCTACCACGTCCCAAGGAGGTTCTAAGCTATAGAGTTTCAGACAGATTATTTAAATGATTTGAAGTCATATTTGTTATGCTGGAGCTCACTGATAGGCCACTTTGACGGATCAAATGAGCTCAATCATCCCCTCTTCTGGGCCTGTGAGTGAGAGTGGCGATAGCAGCAGAACGCCACATTATCTGTCAGAGGCAGTCTGGCCGCTGCAGCCTGGCCATTTAAGGTCAGGCTTTTTAGTTTGAACACGATAAACAGAAATGGAAACAAACGGGTGGTAGTTGGGCCTTGATGAGGTGCCTGTAGTTATCCAGCCTGTACACAACAAAATGACCCGGCTTGTTTACCATCTTTCAAAGCAGTGTGTCTGGAGTGAAAAGTGCTTTTTGGTCTGTGTTTATATTAGAAAAAAGAAGAGAGAAAAAGATTTGAGCAACTGATTAAAAAAAAACCCTGCTTATTTGGAGCAAGAAAGAGGAAATAGTGTGGACAAATTAGCAAATGCATGGGTGGGTGAAATGGGTCCTAGAAAAGTATGCTTTTTGATTTTAGTCAAAGTGATTGCATAAACTTTAGAGAAGACGATATGCAGGATATGCATTTTTTGTGAGTTATAAATCATTTGCAGATGTGACTTGAAAAGGATTTTTCTGTTATTTCCTGTCATTAAGATGGGTCCTGTTAGGAGCTAATGAGCATTCAGTGTCTTATCAGTACAAGAAAGCTGTCAGAGCTCCCTTTTTGAGGAAGCAAGGAGCATTTATTATTGGGGGTTTAATCTAATGACTGCACAGAACACAGCCGTCGGAGAATATTCAACCCCCTCAACATTCATAGCTGTTTAAGTGAACATGTACAAGGGGATTTAAAAAAGAAATCTTTAACATGCCACTTTCGCACCAATTACTTACTCCATCTGTACATTTCCATGTTTGTGCCACATGACTCTGAGCTGTGATGCTCAGCTTTGTCTCATCACAGACTAAAGATGTCTACATGTTACTGTAGAACTCATGCCGAACGTCAAACTGTTAGAGGCTTTAAGTGTTTGTAGTGGTGAAAATATAGGTTCCTCTGTGGCTTTATTCAAGTAACTCAGTGTAACTCAGTATGACGAGGAAATATCATAAATCACAATTTCCTCCTTGGTTAAAAATATAGCAAATACACTAAAAAGATTAAAAATGGCTACATACCTCCTCTGCATGACAGCTCAGTGATATGCTTTAGTTGGTCTGACTGGCCTATTTAAAGTGAAGCCTATAGTTATTAAGAAAAGCTCTTTCATTTACGGTATTTATTTTTTTAACTAAAAGCAATGCTAATACAAAAAATCTCACAGGCAGCATCTCTTTTGTTTTAAAAAAACTTTATTATTGGCTATTTTAGTGTTTAAGGATCATTTTTGTCATTACAAAGAAGCCATCTTAGGACTGCCAAGCTTTATGTTACATCTTCTTTGGACTTTTTTTCTCTTTCATTTCTTCTTCCATTTTTCTGCTTCTAAGTTAAATGACTGTCATTGTCTTTTTCAATTGAGAAATGAAATTACTTGGTGAGTTGAGCTCTTCTTGTTTGCTGAAGTTCCCCCACCTGTTCAGTTGAATTTGTCTCTCCAGTGTGCTTTAATTCATTTGTCTTTTTCATTTTTCCCCCTCGTTCCGCTGGTGTCGTTGCTTTTTGCTTCCCCCTGGTTGTTTATCTGCACCCTTGTGTTGGGGATTGTGTTTGGTTGTGACATCTTTATCCTCCGCTCCCCGCCCTCTCAAATCCGCCGACTCTGACCCCAGTGGTGAACCAGCTGTACCAAGAGGTCCTCAACTATCTGTTTTATCCCCACACTCCTCTCCCCGCTCTAGCCCCGTCCTCTCCTGGTGTTGATCCGATCCCCTTGCAGCGAACAGGAAGTCAGAGCACCACTGCCACCTTCCAAAGAGGCAGCTTTGCCACCGGAGGCGGGGTGGCCGACTACGCCAACCCCTACCGCACCCTGCAGTTCTGCCCATCCACCGAGTCGCCTTACAGCAAGTCAGGCCCCGCCCTGCCGCCCGAAGCCGCCCTGGGCCGCTCTCCATCCGTTGACAGCATCCAGAAGGACCCAAGGTGAGAGCAGACATGATTCAGTGTCTCATAATCTGTTCCGGTTTGTTGATGAAGCCCTTCGCTCTGCTCCCTTCCACTTTCACTGCACCTACTGAGGGCCAGATTCACCACAGAAAACGTTATTAATCAAGAAAATATTAGTATTACATGGAAAATAAATGCCTTTTATGGAGATTGTATCAAGATATAAACCAAATCTCAGTGGCAGACCTGTGTGTTTGCAGCGACTGTCGGGATTTGACTGTCAGATCCAGTGAAACTGGCTGAATCTGGGCTTCAGTATGAAATGCACATCACACCACATCTCTCACTGTCCTCTCCAGTTTGCCTAACGCTGGGGCTCGTTCACACTGTTTGAATGCCTGCTCACACCTCCAGGTCCAATTTCTAACTTTGCTGTCGCCTGTAGGACTGCAGCGGCCCTCTGTCAGTGGCCATCAGTCACGTTCGGTGCATGTGCTCCACACATTTGATGTGGAAAGTCTGCTTTTAGTGGAGCAGAGCTCTGTGTACCAGCGTGGGTGCGCGGTAGAGAGGAAGTGACAGAGTAGAAAAAAAGAGAAGATAAATACACACAACGACAGCTTAATAGCTGTTTCTGCCCTCTCTCTTTTACCAGTCCAAATCAAGTTTGAAACACTTTTCAAATGTGTCTTTGAATTTTCTGTCTCAGTCTGTTTTTTTTCACGGCTAATGACTTCATAGGCAGACGCAGCCTCATTGAAGTTGAAGTGTCTCATTCTGACATTTCAGCTCAGGTGTGAGCTGCTAATGTATATTTCTCCTCAAATAAAAAGCTCCAAATGTAGCTGTCACTGTGTGCTGAATTGCTCATTACGGCATATTTCAACAACTGGAAATTCAGACTTTTCCCTGCGTTCAGAGGACAGCTGACTCCTGTCTCTGCTGTTGTCATCGCTCTTTCCTTCACCCATTGTCCACGTGGTTATTTCTCTGTGCACATTGCGCTCACATCGTGTGTTTGCTCACTCTCTTGTAGATTCAGCATTTTCAACCAGCTGCAGTAAAGAAACTGATTTGCGATGCATGGCATTCTGCTCTATGTCCACCACATGCACACTCAACATCAACGCTATTACCATTTGTAGCCATGTCAGAAGCTTGTTGTCCCCGCTGCTTTAAAACGAGGGTCCCCAAAAAACCATAGCTGTGTGATAACTAAACGACATCCTATTTATGGCTGATGCGATTCTTTATCTTTATCTCTGTCAAAAAATCCCACTCAGCAAGCCTCAAAACAACTCGGCCTGTTCTGTGACACTCCAATTCTGAGTGTCTTTAACAGCCAGAAAAAGATGTGCAAAGTATTTAATCATGACTTCTGGAGTGTAGAGTGCTGCCAAGATTTGGAAATCTTAACCCATAAGAACCCAGACACTTAAAAAAAATATATAAAATAACACTTTCCTGATAAAATCCGCCAAATGGACTCCACAGATCCTATTAAAAGAAAAGCAATGACACGTACTAGCACCAAAGATGTGTAATGTTCTATTGGCCACTGATTATAGTTTAAATAATTTCACCTGGGTCACTCTGGGTTCTTCTCGGTTAGGTGAACCGCGTATGTCTTGGCGGACAATAAGATAAAAATATTCTTAACCGTGTACACTGGTTGGCCCACATGTCAAAATAGCTGTGGGGGGGTGGGGTGGCCACAGACTGTGACACAGCCACGGCCAAGTCCGAGCCAAAATAGTCCTGTGTATTCACTGCCTGTCAGTGATGTTGGCTAATCATTAGTTAGAATTTGGTTAGAGTTTATAGGAAGCCTGAATCATCCCTTTAGATAAAAACAGGCAGACCTCTATATTGTGAAGAGTCACATGAACGATTGTACCTACTGTTTTCTTGTTTGACTGAGCTGAGACACAACATAAATCATCATGGAACTGAAGTCTGTGCAGTTTCATAACTTAACATTTCCTAAAATAATCTAAACAGAGTTACAAACATTAGTTATCATCTAGTTGCTATAAATGTATCCATAGGTCACAGGTCGTATACTATCCATCACAAACAACATACAGTATTCAGCAATTCACACACACACACAGGCTTTACATAGCGTACCATTTACTAACAGGCTACAAATAGTCCTGATTTTTCTATTTTCCTCCTATAGAATAAATTATTCACCATCACATTTAGAGGGTTTTTCTACATCCACACCAACATTCACTAGCTAAGTTGACTTACAGGCCACCTAAATTTTTTTCTGCAGCATTTTCAATCCAACCGTTGGCTAAAAAATCAACAAGAAAGTGTATTTCTCCTTCTGTGCTGAGACCCTCTTTTTACCCTCTGTCATGTCGTGCCATTGCATGTCCTCCACCCTACACCTCTGCTGCCATTGCCTGTTAACTCAATGTTAAGAGAGAAAGATGAGTCTAGTGGCTACACATTTTTCTATTTACTAATCATCACTATTATGACCATTTTGAATAATTTGATGCCAGACAGCCAACATATACCTCTCTCTTGTGTCTCTCTGCCTGTCCCCCTTCGATAGGTACGACCCCGAATTCCTTGTGTGGAATCAAAATCAAGCCGAGCAAAGAATGACAAAGTAATCCAACTATTTATTTATGCATATGTACATTTTGTCTATCTATCTTACCTTTGTCTCATTCACTGAATCTCTCCATCTCCTTTATATGGCACCGATATCCGATGCAGTTGTTAATGTTAAAGACAGCATGACATCTCACATTTGTTTGGTCAGCCATGAAGTGGTATATTAAACAGGGAACTATTTTTAGCGTTACTGTATTCTAATTTAAGAAATTAGATCAGGATTCATTTCAGCATTAAAAATACATTCCCTCAGAACTGACAGCACATCCAAAGAAACTGGGATTTCTGTTCAAGACCAAAGTCAAATTAACTAACTAACTAGAATTTAAATTTTATTGATTAGTTTGTTTGTGATTTGTAGACATATTAATGTCAATATTCCTCATTCTCTCCTTTGGCTTTCCATCTATTCAGCCATCCTTTCATCCATGTATGTACTTGTTGGTTAATTCTGTCATTGGTTTGTCGTCACTGTGTGTCCCAGTGGTTTTGTAGCCTGGTTTGTATTGGCTGTGTCCATGTGGCTTGCTCCGTTTTGATTTCAGCGCCCAAGTTTGTTTTCTGTCTCTTTGCTTCTGATCTTTTCATCTTCAGCAGAATGCAAGTATTTATACAAAATGTTCAACTTGTGCCTCATGTGACTATCCAACCAACAGTAAACAAAAAAAAACAATAAGCTGACAATACCGGCATGTACTGGCAAGACATCGAATAGTGTTACCTGATGATTAAGGAAAAAACTCAAATTGGATTAATCAGAAGGACAACTAATTCAGGATGTATGAAACGTATGACTGACACAATCCACAATTTTCACACACTGACGGGCTACACACCCATTTTCCCGAGCACTGAAAACTGCATTTTCAGCTGATGAAGGATTAGGACGAATAGACTGATACCACCAGTGTTGCAAACTTGGAAATTTCAGCCCCCTCAGTGACTTTTTTTTTTTTAAAGGATAGATATCTGCAGTACTACTCTGTGCAAGTAGTGTTTCATGTTTTGGTTGTGCTGGCTGTTTTAGTCACATCCCATCATGCACCAAAACTGACAAAATAGCTGGTATTGTGGGGGCTTTGGTTGAGTGGAAGCTGTTGATACATTTGCAAATTTAAGAGCTAAGATTAGTGAAACCTGGTCTTATCTGGAGGACACGAGCAGCAACTGGACATTTAAAAGCATCACAAAACGTCTGAAAAACTAAAATCTGTGTTGTCAGGTGACAGTCGTGATCAACCCAAGTATGACGACGTTTATTCAAAGTCAAAGCTGAATACTGTATAACTGCCAATACAATCTCTGAATCAGTGTAATCAGAAATCATAAAGATGTTCAAATTCAATTGGTGGCTGTAAAATGACATGAACTCCCAGAACTGCTGGAGTGATGATCTTAGCTGAAATTGATGTCAAAACCCCATTGCTGACTCCACTAAAGTGTTACCTAATGTTACTGGTAGCTTTTACTAAAGCAGAATGCTGGCAGAGACCTGATATTTGCCAACGATCATCAAACCGACATGATCTCACCATATCATGAGCTGTTCTCATCCTGCTAATGTGCTGATCATTGGTGAATCTTCTTTGATATACCTTTAAAGACTAACCATGGGCTGATTAACTGCTAAGTGACTGACAGTTAGATGAAGACTGAGGAAATAAAGAGGCAGAAAAAAGTGAGTGAAAACATGAAAAGGAAAACACATTTCTTATTGCTGAGATGTTCTCTGTAAAGAGTGGACGGGATATGAGGTCACTATCATCATCTGCAGCTGCCTTCCTAATCATACCTTTATCCTGTGGAAGCTGAAATACGGATAATTTAGCTGAACTGTCATGAAACACACTGGTGATATCTAGCAGATCAAGGCCTCTCATGTCCGCCGGCACGTTTCCTCCCTCAGGCGGCTGGAACTCATGGTCACATCCACACAAATGGATTTGTGCCAGATTTGTGCCTTGTTTTATTTTACACACTTAACACTTTGAGTACGCTGATTTGTGTGTGTGAGTAAAGTGTATATATGTTTTGTTTTTTAATGCTAACCTTTAAGAAAAATTCTCTGGACCATTGAGCCATGTAATTACACTTTCAAACACACACTGTTCAGATTACACACACATTTTCTCTTTAGTTAACTTGTATTCTGTCATAAGAATTATCATCAATGCTTTGCCCACAATTAACAAAATCAGCATTCACTGATTGTGTTTATTCTGCCCCTATTATGTGGGTTTAAAGACTAACCTGAGTTTCCCCGTGACCACTGTGGTCATTTCATTATGATTATCAATGAGCTATTAGCTAGAACAAAGTCAAACTTAGGAAGGTGTAATCATTTTAAATTGAGAAAGTTTTCCACAGAATTTGGAAACAGAAATTGCTAAATTACATTTAGATAGATATAACAACATTTTATTAATGGATATCTTCTTTCTTTTTTAATGCTAAATTATTTTTGGAAAAAGCTCAGGGTGTGGAACGACTGCTGATGGTGTGAAATCTTCAGAGGTCCCCTTGAGTACATTTTAATGGTGTTACCACTGTGCCGTGTGGCAAAGTCTCAGCTTATGACACGTGTGACACCCACAGCTGGACAGAGCAATGTCCAGGAGGTGTTCTCTTTCCCATTCATGCAACAAAACAATACTCAAATTCATAACATCGTACATGACAAACTTGGAAAAAATGGTTTAAACTCTTTCCCTCTCTCTGTTTTCCACCTGCCCTAAATCCGTGAAGTTACCTCCTCTGGATTTAGGGTCTTATACTGGGTAATACCTTTGGAACCCTCAGCCAGCTGCTCAAGCATATAAGCCGCCCTCCATGGTAAAATATGGTTATTCATCATTTATTGCCATGAGCACAATCACAGCATCCACACTGTGGAAAACATGCTAAAAATGGTAATTAATATAATATGAAAGACAAACACATGACCAGTGTAAGGCTTTCTTATCTACTCTTGATATCAATAATATTCCTGTATAGCTGAGCTATGATACAGTCTCCCCAATTCATCAAATTATTGGTGTCCTAAGAGCAGCAGATGCAAATTTTGTTTAGTAAAAAGATGCAAATCACTCTCCTGGGTTGATTGTATGCTTGGAAGTAAACAGATGATGCTTGTTTTAGACAGGTGAGATAAAGAAGGGCTGACAAAGTGAGGCATGCTGCTGATCGCTGCCAGACGATCACATGACCGGACGAGTGGCTTTCAGATTTGTTGTTATGCTCACCAGCTCAACACAGGATTAGTCCCGTTTCATTTCACCCATTCTGCTAAAGTTTATACACATAATCAGCCTCTTGAAGAAAAGTTTTGACACTTTCCTGTTCTCTTTTTCCTCTGTCAGTTTTACTCTGCAGGTTTGCTCCCAAGACATTTCACTCTGTTTATCTCCCTTTCATTTTGAAGAATGAGTCATCAGATGCATCTCTATCTCCCCCCGTGACATTTCGCTGTTGGAACTCAGACAATTCGCTTAGTTCAGTTTCTGATTTCATATCGCGCTGTTCCTAAAAAGCCCTGACTCGCAGGAAGTCCTTCACACTGCAGAGCCTGCTTTCCAGTCGCAGTATTCATGGATAGATCATACATTTACCACATTTAATTGTCAGTTTGGTTGCGGTATAGGCTAGCATTGTGTGAAGTGGTGTGAATGTATTGGCCACCCTCACACACAAACACTGGCAAACATTTGTACTGAGCTAGATGACTGCTGATGTGAGATAGCCCACCTGGTTGGCTTTGAACAAAAAGGGGATTCACACTTTGTACTTTGTCCCAGTCCAGTGAGTTGCCTAATGAAACATTAGGGAGGGTTTAGTCAGACACACACACGCATTCACACGCACAAAGAGAGTTAAATGTGTATTTTTGAAGAACGATAATGTCATTTAATACCACAATCCAGCTGGCTTTATTTGAACTGGATATTCTCACTGTCTGTATTTTTAATCTCACTCTTTGAAAGCTGTACTTTGACACTGGGAAACAGAACAATTTGGAGACAAAAGCTCGCTGAAAGAACTTTTGTTCGATTAAATCATTCTCTCTATGACTACAGTTATGCTATTGGCTCCTTTTTGAGCTGGAGTGTGCATTTTTGGTTTGGCATTTTTGATGGTACAATACAGGTCTGACTGATTAGTATTTGTTTTTCTTTGGAGACATCCTTAGTGATTCATCAGTACCTGATATGCAACTACAATAACCATAGATCAAATTCTCAAAATTCAAATGAAAGTGGTTTCTGCGCTGTCTGAATGTTTCCATAAGCACAGAAAACTTCAGGAATTTTCACAACACATTAGCAGACTGAGCTGTGGAATGCTCTATATAGTGTCGTGCTTTAGCTTTGCAAAGTGATTCATTCGCTGTTATTTGTGTTAAGATCATGGTAATTCCCCCACACACTGCTTTTTACATATCCTTCTTTGCTGATGATGGTCTTCGTTGCTTTGCCCCCTTACCCATGAAATCAGCTATTGTGACGGCCAGTCCTGACCGCAGGTAGCCTGACCAAACCTTCAACCAATCAGCCTTTAATGAACGCACGGCATCAGGTGGAGTGTTGACAGGGGAGCTCACTTCTATCTGTCTGTGGTGAGACGACCAAACAGTTGTCTGCACGAGCTCTGAATGCCTCAGACTAATTACTGCATGCAGCAATAACCATCTGTGGGAGGAAGCATTGCGACCCGGTCTTCAGAACTGAAGAAAAATAATCATATTGTGTTTTTGTATTTATTCTTTTTCAGTATTCAAATTAGAAAATTGCTGACCATACTCACCACATTGGCCATTGTGTCTGCAAATGCTCACATCAGGACAACAGTAACCATTCTTCCCACAACTTTAGGCGCCCTGAACTCAATCTGTAATCATTAGATCGATTTCCTGCACAATTATCCTCAAAGGTATTAATTGTAGCTTATGAAGTGACTCAATAATGAATTTAATATTTGTCTTTAATATTTGAGGAGCACTCCCCTGATACTGTCTGTGACATGTTTCCTTCTTAAGGCACCTCAAACATTCTCTGTGTGAACACTTGCCCCCAAGTTCACAGATGGCTCAGTTGTGTTTGCTTACCCTGCTGTGATGTTGCCACACTGTTTTGGGGACTAGCAGCACCATATTTTCCTGTGTTTCTCTTTTCAGGACTCACACATAAGCAGAAAAAGAGAGAAAGGCGTTGAGTGAAATGTTCTGCCGCTTCAGGCTAGAGTTAGAGAGGGAATGAGCTATTATGGAGCAGCTTTCTGGGGCAGAAGACACACGAGAGAGAGGAAACAGGCTGGTTTAATTTCAACAGTAGTTTGATTGTTTTGTTCCACCTGTTCGAAATGAAGCTTTCTTTGAGATATAACATGTCTGCTTCCATGTTAAGTCTTTTTGATATAGAACACTAGGAAATATAGTGTGTATATGATCATATTTAATGAATGCAGATATTTGTCTTTGTGTGTGTGTGTGTGTGTGTGTGTGTGTGTGTGTGTGTGTGCCTACAGTGCTTCTAGGCCTAAAAGCTTAGCTTGATTTTGATCTCCTATGATGTGCCACCTTCTCGTGGGAGCTGTGACTATTCTCAGCCTTCATAACATTACTGTTTGTTTGTGTGAGTGTGCGCATGGAAAACTGGCTTGTGTGTGGATGTGACACATTCTGCTGCCCCCAGGATCCCAAACAGCAGGGACCGTGTGCCCCGATCGGAGTAAAGGGATCAAAGGTATCGCTTTTGTGTTTCCCCAACTCAGAAAGAAGATACTCTAAGACAGAACACTTGAAGAAAAGCAGACACAAATGAGGAGAAAAGAGGCTGCTTGTATTACTGCTAAATGGGTCCTGCTGACCTTTCATTGGTGTTCACTGTTTGGCTCAAATAAACGGCTTGAAATATAATAGGACATTGAAAATGATAGGATTGAACAGATAAAGTAAAATGATAGTGTCAGGTTTTCCCGAAAGTGTATCGATAATAAACTGTTTGCACAACTATCTGCCCACATTTTCTGTGGATTTTTTTACATTTAAATGCTGACAATGATGCATGAAAAAAGAAAAAAATAGTGATTCACCAAAAACAGATCCAATGCAATACCAACAGACTTGACAAGTGAAGCACCTCCATTGTGTTTTGAAGGCTATTTCCTTTTATATAATTCGAGCAGTCTTAGATGTAGACAGGTCTCCTTTTACAGTTCTACAAAATTGTGGGACATATAGATTCAAAAGTGAATCACTTGATGTGATCAATTCCAATATAAAAGCAATAAAAAAAACTATTCAGCATAAGTCTGTGTTGGATCGTGTCTGGCAAGATCTGATGATGTTTGCTACGCCTTGCTCTGTCCTTCTGCTGATGAAGAAACATATCTTTGAATTACAGGGGTTTTTATGTCAAATCTGCAAAGGAAATTTCAATATTTCCCTTTGGAGTAGAATGATTTTTAATAGAATAATAGGGTGGTTTTAATCCTTTTCCATATCTAATGCAGTAACATGTTTGTTGTTTTCATGAGTGGGTTTGCTATGATATCATGAGTGGTCGTATCTGGTGCATAACAGCAGCCGTTTGGTCCACACAGAGGCTTTCTGTGTATGCTGTTTAATCACTGGCTTCTAATCACTGTGTGGAAAAATTACATTTAAACACACACATGTGACGGCTCTGTGAGGCGTAGCATTAGATATCTTATCGGCCAATTAACTCAAAGGGCGACCTATGCAAAAGTATTCCATCCTTTATCCTCTCCCATTGAGCCACAGGCTTCATCAGTATGTTTGTGACAACTGTACGATGGGATGTGTGCCTGTGAGTGTGCCCGGAGGCATGCAGTGAGAGAATCTGAGATGTTGAAATGGGGAGGTTTTGAAAGGGAGAAAATTGTGAAAATATAAGAAAAAATAGCATTTGAAATTATTCTCATACCAGTTCCCCAGTTTTTCCAACATATGGTTAGTCCCGTTGGCCTACAATGAAACAATGAAACATGGAGAAACATGCTTTCTAATCCTGGCTTCTCTGTTTTGTTTTTGATGGCTGGGTACGTGTTCGATAAGTGCACGTGTGCGTGGTTACCATGGTGGGACTCTAGATTGTGTGTGTGATGTTAGTTGATACTGCTCTTAGCTGCAACTGTGTGTACGCAAACTAGCAAATGTTTGTGTGTGTCCATGTATTTATGTTAGCTCAGAACAAACTGAAATCATCTCCATGGGGACGTTGGGTTTTTGCTGCATCCAGAAGAAGACAGATCAAAGAGTGGAGTAAACAGGCCTTCTGTGTACAGCCTGGACTTCTCTGCTGTCAGAAACACTCGTGTCAAATCCAGAAAAAAAGAGAAGCTGGAATGGTGGCGTAGTAAGTGGAGAATTCATCGCAGCAAAGTCAAATGAATGAATAGAACAATTAGTATCCAGGAAGTATAGTCTTTCATGTTCCCTTGGTGAGAGTAGACTGTGAGAATAAAACCTTTTAAAATCCAGTGCCAGTCTGGGTTCATCGCACAGATGATGTGTATTGATTAGTCCCACCTCCCCCTCCACTCTCCATCCCTCTCTCTGATCCTTTACTTCTTCCTCTCACATCATATTGTTCTCACATTAATCTGTGTTTCTGCCTTCACACATACACACACACACACACACCCTTACACACATTCGTAGGGTTAGTGAGCTTGTGTGTGTGTTTGTGTGTCTCTGCCCTTCCTCAGGCAGAATCACTGCTACAACCAGAGCAGGAGAGGGCGGAAAACAATACTCTGTATTCTCTTCTCTAAAGTAGCTGCCACAATACATTAAACAGGCTCCAGAATTTGTGGCGCGGATGCCAAACAGCCCATGCTTATGTGCATGACTTGAAAAGCTCTCTAAATGATCTGCAAATTTGCTAACTTCACATGAGCCTGAAAAATTGCTGGCAGGAGCAAAATCATAGACTATAAGTAGTTGATTCCCAGTTTGTCTCCTTTAAGTGGAGAAGCCATTTTCCTACAGATCTCATTTTAATCTCGCCTGCCCAGAATTTTGCTCTGACATGGAAGTAAACAACTGCACTAACAATATTTAGGTCGGTGAATAAAGGGACAGCTTCCCCACATCATTTGAAGACAAGGTCATTCTGTGTATTTAGTTTTTTTAGGCCAGGGCTGTCCAAAGTCAGTCCTTGAGGGCCGCTGTCCTGCAGGTTTTAGAGGTTTCCCAGCTTCAACACACCTGATTCCCATCAGCATCTGATTATCAGGCTTGTGCAGAGCCTTTGAACCAATCAAATTAATCAGAATCAGGTGTGCTGAAGCAGGGAAACCTCTAAAACCTGCCAGACAGTGTCCCTCCTGGACCAGAGCTGGACACCTCTGCTTTAGGACAATGTCCAGTCTCCATGTATGCCTCTCTTTGTCTCATTGGTCTTTTCTCTGGAGGGCTTTTTTAAATCAGGGTCACAGTTAGGGTGCACACAGCTGAGTAATGGGGTGAGACACACACCCAACCCCATGTTTCCTCTCTGTCTGCAGGGAATTTGGCTGGAGGGATCCAGAGCTGCCAGAGGTGATCCAGATGTTGCAGCATCAGTTTCCATCCGTCCAGTCTAATGCTGCTGCCTACCTCCAGCACCTCTGCTTTGGAGACAACAAGATCAAATCTGAGGTAGTGATCACTGAAAACAAACACCTTGATGTCCAGATCAGATCACATTTTACACACAAAATAATTGCACATTGGGGGTTTACAGCTATGTGGTATTGAAGTTTGCCTCTACTCATTATTGTATTACAAAATGTCAGATTCACGCGACCTCATATAGAAATATGTCCCTAGGTCTCCTTTCTGGATGTCAGTTTTTACATCCGGTCATGCAAACATTGCGAAAGCTGCAGATAAGAACTGTCCTAATTTTATTTGTAGTTTTAACATTTTCACGTGTCGAATAAGAAATATTCTTTGTAAAGTCACTTTTCTGGGATCTGTGAGATAAAAAAAAACAACATAAAAAACAGGTAAAGTGGATATAAACGTTCAGTCTGAAGAACACAGGGGAAGTCCTTTCACTGGGATAAGTCTAAAGAGCAGTTAAACAGAAAAAAATACATTTCTATGAACCAGGACATTAACAGGTCAACTTGTGTTTTTTTTTGCCATTTTCCAGCTAGGAGTCATTTAAAGTATTTGAAAAGTGTGTATTTTGAACTTCCTTATCCATTCATTGACTGTTCGAATACAAAGACCTATGCAACTAAGGTGCTAAGTTTGAACAGAAAAACCCTAAAAAGTTTTCTTTTTAGTGTAAATGAATCACTAAATACATTAATATGATTGCATAATTTTTTGTTTCAAACTATCTTACATATGAGACAATCTGACCTAACCTTCCAACATCTCTGGACCTGAGCACATCAGTCATAAATCCACCCTCTCTGAACTTGCTTTGTTTTGATGCAAGGTAATCATTTAGCACACGCCAGCCCCCAGAGATATTGATTAGTCTCGTTTCAGAAGAAAGTCCATCGAATATGTGACTGAGCTTTGCTGATCTCCACATCAAATGAGATGAAGTCATCCTTATGCACGCTTAACGCAGCTCTAAATATAGCACCATTCATGAGGTCTCTCATCTCATCCCTGTCATCAGTCAGTGTCCCAGACAAACCTGTTCCACCTCCATCTTCAATGTCAACTGAATTCGGTCCAATTTCAGGTTATTAATGCCCTTTGGAGATGATGGATTTATGGACAAGCAAAGGTTTTCATAGCAATCAACCAGTGGGCAGTGAACACGGAGTAGAGGGGAGACAAAACGAGTGAGATGATTGATGATTGCTCAGAAATGCACCCTCAAAGACCATGCTTTGGTGTAGAATGGTTTGTGCTTTTATCCTCTATTACACACATTCAGAGAGCTGTGGGTGGCAGACAAAGTTTAGCCATGATAATAAAAGAAGGTGATGGATGAAAACATATCTAACCAAAGTTATTCATTACACTGCTAAACTCTGCTCCTGCTCCTCCATGGTTAGATACTAACTGCTGGCTAAAAAGAGCCTTTGCTAAACAGTTTCTCTACATTTTGGATAGTCTTGGTGTGAAAGTTGATTTCAAACTTTAAAAAAAAACAGTGGTTCAGTTTGTATTACAGTTCACTTACAGTGGGAAATACAAACAGTTTCACAGACTCCAGCAAACCAAAGAAAGGAAACAAACCAGATGAGAAAGTGAGTCAATGTACCTCGTAAAAGTGATCTTGAATGGTGTTGGATCAGTAGCCTCTGGAGCTTTAGGCCCTGGGGACCACTGAGTCCGCTGCAGTAAAGCTGAGAGCGAGCCACCCGCCTTTCCTTTTGCCGTCACCTAAACATGGACGCAACTTTTTATACTTTGTACATGTGGTCGCACACAATCAACCTCCCTGTATTCTCTGTGTAACCCTCTGGCTGTAGACAGTGACACCCAACCTGTGCCTAACACCAATACTGCTCATCTGTATCTAAACACGACGGTTTGTAGATCATTAATTGTGCATTTTGGAAAGCTTTTGTTGCTCATAGCACCTGAGCACCTCTGCAAACATCTTTTAAGTTATGTTGCTCTTACTTTAGTATCCTCTTTCATATTAATTAAGTCACACATCTGGTTTCTTGCTTGCTTGGGTACTTTCCCGGCATTGCTTTACCATCTGGAGCCTTTTTTGTATCAGAACTAAGATCAAAATCCAGAAAGGCTTGATGCGGTCAGGTTGTTTTCTAGCTACACTAATTATGTTTTTATGGCCTTTTTTTTGGCAACATAGTACAACTACACTGCAGTGCAGAAATGTGAGTTAAACGAAGACACTAGTTTAATCTACAGTAACTGATCAGGCAAAAGTTTGTGGTAAGTCGTAAAACAAAAATTTCACAAGTCTTTGCCTCAGCTCTTCCATTAGTAGGAACTCGTCTAAAGGGACTGGAAGTGGATTTCCTTGTCAACCGAGACAAAGTACCACAGCATGTTTTTGTATTTCATTCTTTATTTTGCCTTCTTTCTAAACGTTAATCATTATAAAGCATCAGGCTCTGAGTGTTTGGTTCAAAACAGATTCTTAGAAAAACCATTTTCAAAGATACAGTATGCCCGCACATAGAGCCAGTCACTGTGTCTCCTGCACAACGACTGCTGCTTTTAACGGAGAACAGACAGTCTGCCCTACATTTTATTTCTGTCCAGATGGAAGAAAGAAGTGTTAGTACGCACAGAAAACGCCCAGTGTCTCAAAATAGATTTTGGATCAATGTAATAGATGAGCTCCTACATGCATGCCCTTTTTATTTAAATTTCTTTTCTAGTTTTTACAAGATAAACCTTGATATTTAGATGGACAAATAAGATTCCATACATTTAGCACTGATTTCTTGAGTTTTGATGAAAGCATTGCCATCATACATGAATAATCCTTTTCTCGCTCCATCTTCTATCTTCAGATTCGGCGGCAGGGTGGGATCCAGCTGCTGGTGGACCTGTTGGACCACCGGATGACAGATGTGCACCGCAGTGCCTGTGGCGCCCTGAGGAATCTGGTGTATGGCAAAGCAAACGACGACAACAAGATCGCCCTGAAGAACTGTGGCGGCATTCCTGCTCTGGTCCGCCTGCTGCGCAAGACCACAGACGTTGAGATCCGAGAGCTTCTCACAGGTAAGGGGGCTAAGAAAAGATGATTATTAAAAAAAAAACCTTACACCACAATCTTTCTGTGCCCAACACCAAGACTTTGGCATAATGTTATCTTGAACAATCTTCCAAAAAGTATCATCATCATGACAGAATGCTTTTTGCATTTATGACGACTTTCACTGTGTATTTGGACTGTTATTTAACCAACACTTGGACCCTGAAAGAAAAACAGCTCATATGGGAGGTAAAGTAGTCATATTAATGATAGACATTTTAGTGAGCTATATTATTATATTAGTATTAGCAAAATGAGGCTTTTTGACAGAACTCACCCCATCCCGTCTAAACATCTACCTGACTACATTCAACTGCTCAATTTGAAATTTTTAAAGAACAGGCTCTTAGAGGACGTAAATGTGGCATATATTTCTGGAGAGGATCCAAGAGCACTTTGAATATGTCATTCAATCATTCTTTAAGGACACAAAGTGACTATAAACGAGTTGCTCTGGAAACGTGTTGCATTTGTAGTGTGTCTGCTCAGTGTTGGCTCACCTTCCCCGTCATATGCATCCCTTTGTTTTCCCTTCACATGGATATGTGTTAGCACCTTCATTGTATCATACAGCACTCTAAACAACCCAAAATATCTGTTTGTATTCTAATAGAGACGTACACACACACACACACACAGAGTCAAAAACACAAAGAGGGTTGTTTACCAGCACTCAGGAGCTGTTGTCTTGTCAAGCTACACTGCACCAGGACCCATCACATATTTGCATCCTCTGGAAGTAAACACAGATATCTTTAATGTCATTAATAATGTATTTAGGGTTGGTTAATTTAGGGATTTTAAGCACTCTTGATCTGGGAAGTAAACAAAGATGGATTAAAGGATCACATCAGGCTTGCCTGTAACGACATACATACATGTTTCAAGTATAAATAAAATAATACTAAGATAAGGCAATAGAAGAATTTGAGAAGGAGGTGGATTGGGTTTGGAGGATTCATACTTTCATCGTAGGAGCTGCACTCATAACTGTCATGTTGTTCCCCAAATAAGAGCAGCTGCAAGTTTAAAAGGATGATTTAGTCTTCAAATTTTAAACAAGCCTATCTAGACCCAACAAATCACTATATTTAGATGGATCATATATTAAGGGACTGTTTTTTCAAACAAAAAGTACAATTTTAACAAAAAAATATTAATCATAAAAGAGAGGGAAGGTTTTTTTATGATTATTCAGAAGCACTGTTTTAAAATGTCTCTGAACTGCCTGAGCGTAGTTCATCTTAATAAAGAGGGTTTGACAAATGGAGTAAGTGCTTCACAGATGTCGCACTGACTTGTAACCTTTCCGTGTTCATCTCTTCTTTTTAATCATCAAGGTTTCTTAAGAGACATTTTTCTTTTTTTTTGTTTATTGAATGTAGAAAAAACGTTAATTTATTTCTTTATTTTCTCGTTTGAAAATGATAAAGCCATCGAGGCTTTATCTCCTGTGTCTAACACCCTTAATTGACATTAAGTGGTGGCAAAAAGATATAAAAGACCTCCTCTTGTATCCTATTTCACCAGTAAACTGCAGTGGATCTTTTGTGTTAGGACGCTGCTCCTTAGTCAGCCGTCCTCTCCCAGTTTTGTGAAAGCAGGCTGTCTGAGGCCGTTTGAGCCTGTTTCACATCATTTACAGCAGCACCTCACTCCTCAGGTCGGTGCAGATCTGAGTGAGGAACCTTTTAGGAATCCTCTGCATCAGTGGGACGCTGGCATGAATACTAACGGGAAGATGACCAGCGACCCCACGGCTTCCACACACCAGCAGATTTGATGCAGAGGATGACCCACGTGGGCCGGTGGTTAGCGGGTCCAGAAAGGGTTTTAGGCTTAGCGGAGATGGAAATAAAAGAGTTTTGTATGCTGCTGGAGTCTTAAAGAAGATTACCATATAAATTAGAGCAGCAATTCAAGGCACGGAACGCAGAAATCCCTCCTGTCACAAATCAGCTGAGCGACTGACCGGATGCAGGCAGACTACCACCCCCCCCCCCCCCCCCCCCCCCCTGCGGAGACCCACAGGAAATGACTCTACCTCTGCATTCGGGTTCTCATAATTGGTGTATCCTCCTCCTCATCTGGTCCTCTTTCTCCATCTTCTCTTTCTTCAAATCACTGGCCTTGTCTGACTGCTCATCTACCTCTGGTGAGCATTTTGATTTAGAATCACTGTGGGAAGTCAGGCTGCCTTCATCTGCAGCTTTAGATTCAGCTGTGCACACACACTAACACTTACACACACCTACACACACACACTTAAGCATGCAGCAAAATGTCTGTCTGTCTGTCAGATATGCAGTTTGCTTGAAGTCACGAATAAGGCTGGTGCTTCTGTTTTCAGTCTCTTTGATTTCTTCTATTCATTTATTTTTCTGTCTGTTGTTTAGAACAAAAAATGAGGAAGCTGATTTAAAACAACAGATATTACCTCTGCCTTTGCAGATTGAAATTCAATCTCCCTTTGTTACCATCCACCTCATCATGTCAATTTATAGGACTCCTGATATAACAGCAGTAGTTATCAGACATATTTTCTCTATAAATAAAAAGGAAATTACCCTGTCGATAAGCAGCTTTTTCATGCGTTCAGAAGACGCAAATAATGAAAGGTGAATAAAAATAGAAGAAATGAACAGGTTTGTGTTTGCTGTGCTTCGGCATTGTTTGATATAGAGAAAACATCATTCTTATCAGACGATAGGAAGATGTCTTTAGTTAATGCTGTCGGGCTGGAGTTACCAGCTGTTTCTCTTTATGGACAGCAAACAAACAAATGGACCGGTGTCCCTCTGTTATAAGACATCCAGAATATCTGGGAGAGAGATGCCTGCTTATTTCCGGATATTAAAGTACTTCCTGAATGGGAGCTCTCTTCATTTCCCTATTGTGGATATCCACCACAGTAATTCTTCTTTAGATTACAACTACAACAGGACCAGCTTCTGGCCACGGTACACATACAGATCCATTTGTTTACACCTAAAGTCAGCGGAAAAACACTTTTTATTTTTGTTACTCTTAAGATGGCTTTTGTGAGATGGAAAAAAGTATTTGACAATTGACATAATGTTCATTGCAGAGTTGGAGCAGAAGTGTAACTGGAGAATCTAATCCTAACCGGCAGGAGCTTAAACAAACATCAGAGCTGTAAGCCATGTCCCTGTCCTTGATATTGAGGAAATCGTATAAATCTATCCCAAAAACCTTGAAATGAGAAGTTACCTTGGTTTCCCCAGATAAACACAGAAGAAAAACAGATGCTACTGAACTGATCCACTACTTTGCCTTTTTGGGTATTTAGTTCAGTCAGTCTGTTTCAACATGAGACCCATTTGACAGCAACGTGAGGCTGTTTATGGAAAGGAGAAGCCCACTGAACTGCAAACAACATGATATCAGCCCTCTCGCAGAGTTGCAAGCTTTCCTTGACTTCTTTATTCCCTTTTAAACTCTGCGTGCTGTCAGTCGCTGTGGTTCCACTTGTCATTATGATGCAGCTTTTTTATTCGCTCTCAGCAGCGCACGTCTCGGCAACAGACACGGACAGCCCCGTAATGCTGTTAGCTCTGCGGAGGCAGGAATGGATGTTGTTAGACTTGAGCTGTGATGGGAACTCTCTGCTCTCTGGATGCAGTCCAGGAACGATGTCCATCGAGTTTACGGAGAGCAGAGAGATGCAGGACGACAGCTTGAGGGGATGAACGGTGAAGGCTTTAAAAACACATTTCAAGGTGCAATTTAAAAATGGTGAAACGTATAGGACATTTGAGTATTTTCATGTTTGTTAGCTAGTCATTTCTTTATGTATATATATATATAAATGTATATATTGTAAAAAAAATCTGGTATTTTCTGAAAGGAGAGCATATCTCCCATCAGTTCATGACTAAACCTGCAGCAGCCGTCTTTACCTGAGATCAGGGAACTTATGCAGACTGGAGCCAACTTTGGTGTAATAATTACACACATCACACTGCGCTGGAACTACAATGCCATAGAATTTAAGGACCTGCCCGGCTCATATAAGACAGATGAATGGGCCACGCTGCTGACTCAGCATGTCAGCCCTGATTGTTACAGCCGAATTCTCCATTTTGTTTTGACACCAAAAGGAAAACGGATTTTTCCACCGAGTTGTTCCACCGAGGCTCATCCTCCCACTGCAGACGCACTCAGAGGGAAAGCGCTGTGTTCTGTAACGGGGGGGGGGGGGGGGGGGGATCTCACTCACTACAAAGACACCCTGCCACTTTCAAGGTCAAACCCCGACCGCAGGCGCTTTTAGAGACTCGTAGAGGGTTGTCGACCTGTACACTAACTTAACCTGAGCATGAGCAGCTCCTGAGGATGGCACTGATTGCTTGTTGTGACATTCAGTAATTACAGATGTTCAGATAAAAGGCTAGAAGCTGCTCTACATGCTAACAGAGACAGACTCTGTTCTCCGTTTTTTAAACAATGTTTTCATGTGTTTTGTCATCTTTTCTGGTTAGAGTTTACTCCTCAACTTTGGACATAGAGGGACTATATTCTATTCTTATTCTTGATAATATTATTTTTGCACCAATGATTGAATTTCCACAAAGCTGCTGGGAGAATATGTTCATTGTAGCATAAAAACCTCTAAAGAGGAGCTTTGGACTGTCCTTTAAAAATGCCAGGATAGCTTCTCATGGAGACAACTTCAAGGACTTATACCAAATATTTACATCTTAGCTTGTAATGATTGTAGAATTTGTTTATGTGGCCTTGTTCATTGGACTGGTTACCAAAAGTGCATCACATTTTTTCTCATCTTCATCTTTAAAAGCGAGAATCTGAAGAATAAAAACTGTGCAGTGCCTCACAAGAGACAAATATGACAGAAAATCCAGGCACATTGCAAGTGAGAGATGGTAAATGGCATCAGAGATAAAGAAAGATAGCCAACATATTCATTTCCCCTCCCTGTTCACAACAGCGCCCCTCACAACCTCCTGCCGCCACTCCTGATGTAAGGCTGAGGCAATTAACCTCCTTCATCTGTCACACGCGCTCCCAGTCGGGCCTTTGTGTCGTCCCTCTCAGAGCTTAGATCCTACGTCTGCCTGTTCGTGTGTGTGTGTGAGGGAAGCTGCAGCCTGACTCCTCCCATGATATCATGCCTGTGAGACAGTGTGTGTGTGTGTTTGGGAGAGCATGTCTCATTTCAAAGATAAAATCCTCCTGCCTTTCACCTCAGGGAGATGATGTCATACTCTGCACAGTAAGTAGTGGTTCTGGCGAACAGCTGACTTTACTCCAGATAGTAAAATGCCCTCTCTGTCTCGCAGCTGCAGCATGACATCATGCTTTCATTTGGACCCTCATCCACTGAAGCAGTGGTCGGGTCGGGCTGCTTTTGAAATGGATTCATCCTCCTCAGAAGCAGAATTGGGTTATTTGCATGACAAGTAAGGTAGTTGATTTCGTATATACTCTACTGTCCTTGTAGCGGATTCACCCAGGAGACCACTTCTGAAAAAGACAAAACATGTAGAACAAGTGGCACATAGCTACATAAGGTACTATGAATAATCAAATTCGTTGCTGGAAAATCAAATTTTTCATGGTTGCTTCTTGTTTCAGATCTATAAAAGCACACTGTTTCACACTAATGTCTACTGGTTTATTTGTCTAATGTGTGACATGACAAAGGGGGAATGCATGCTGTGCTCGAACAATAAAGCCACGGGACATCAAACACATTATTTAACGAATTTGCTTTAAGAATTTGGTGGGTGTGATTCATTGCTTTTCATCACAGCGAGCATGCTCGGTCTTGTTGAGAAGGAAGCTAATGTTTGACTCCCATGGGTCTGTGTGCAGCACCCAAAACGCAGAGCGCTTCAGACGCTGTGCAGCAGCACGCTCCATGAGAGGACAAAGCCACGCCGGGAATCACGGCGTTTGCAAATTGAGCTACATGAAGTTGCACTGATCTGCTAACCATCCACACACTAAGGAACGCTTGTTTTGCTTTTGTTTTAGAAACAGATTCGGTGACAGATGGGAGGAATTCTTACTAGGCAGTTGCTGTATTTGTCAATCTAAATTTTCATTGCGCTAAGATTGAGTCAAAGCTTGGGGAGAAAAATATCTGTTGCTTTTTTCCCAAATGATGAACTAACTTGTCATAGTGCATCAACTCATTGGCTGTCAAAGCTCAGTTCCATTTCTGTGTATTTCTTAATAAACTGTGAGTCTGTTTAGCAAATTAGTGTAGCAATTTTACTACAATTTTTGCTAAAGTATCGTTCAAGTAGAAGTACCATGTGTTACCTAAATTAATTGATGAACGTCTCTCTTTTGTCATTAACGAGTTAATGGGACTGTTTAAGCTCATCGCTGTGATGAAGCAGAAAGTCATTTAGAAATTCCTTTTGATCACATCATTCTCTGCCTCAAATCCAGACAGCTGACAGGGTTAAGTCTGATTTGCCAAGGATCTTAGATACAGTCAGTTAAATGTATGCACGCACAAATGCACAAAAAGAGCAAACTCATTCATGAATGTATTACAGAAGCTGTAATTACACAGTCTCAGTTCCCTTGATGCTCTACTCCAAACGCACAAACAGACACAGATCTGGGGATAGGATACTTTACCATTTCTACAGCTATAATTACGACCATGAAGAAGAGGCAGATATGACATGGGCTGACCCTTAAAGGAGCACACATGTAATTACACACGAGCAGAGATTAAGACACAGACGCGCTGCCAGACGGGGGTCAACGGGACACAACGGGCTGTGCTGCTCTTATCAGTATGTGTGTTTGAGAGTGTTTTTCTACTACTCAAGATATCAACCCGTTTAATAGCTAGATGTGATTTGCCTCTTACCCTCTTTGTCCTTTGCGTGAAAGGTTCCAGCTGACTTGTGTGTCTGTGTGAGAGGGCTGGTTTCCACAGAGGTCCTACGTGTGCTTATGTCTGTGGGAAACGGGGGGCTGTAATTGGTAGGCAGAAAACTCGCTCCATTTCCTTGGCTGGTTGCTCACGGCGTGTTAAATTCAGGAGAGAATAAAAAAAAAACTGAAAATAGACAGATAGAGGGCCCTGTGGAGTTTTGGGTAAGTGATTTACTTCAAATGAGTTTTTTGTGGTATTGTCCGTGTATGGCTTGTATGCCTTTTGCTGACTTTAAGGAAACTGAAACTTAAAAGTACCAAAGCACACTTTGGGAATTGAACATCTTCACGGAGGTCACGTTTACTGTCGAGTAGTTTTTATGTTTCTAAACTGTCTATTAGGAGTGCTGTTCTGTAGGAACACATAACTGTTTAGATTGTTTGCTACTATCTCTATTGACCTTAAAAGGCCGATTTTTCTTTTTCTTTATTGCATTTTAAACCAACAGGGCCACAAGCGATGAGTGGAAGTGTGAAACAAAAAACTATTAGAAAAACAAACCAAAATTCCTTTGGATATATATTGTTAGACAGTTATGAGTTTTAAACTTTTCATTTTCATATGCAACAGATCTCCATCTTAATTCAGAAATGGAAAGTCCCAGAAAAATATACATTTTCCCTGTGGTCTCTGTAGAGGTTGTGCTTTACTGAGCCAGCAAGTGGCTCACTTTGTTATTTTCAAGTGTAGACGGCGTTTAGCCCTAAATCTCAAGCAGCTGTCATCATTTCCTTTGTCATCTGTCAAAATGTCATGTGAATAAGACGTGTGGCTCCACTTGTTGGAGCATGTGTCTGACTTTTCAGGCTGCTGTGAAACAGTGACTAAAACTGTCGGCTCCTTCCTGCTGCTCACAGAAAGCGGCTGACTGGACGGTGTGCACTGTCCTCTCCCCCCCCCCCCCCGCCTGCTGTTTTCCAGGCGTTCTGTGGAACCTGTCGTCCTGCGACGCCCTGAAGATGCCCATCATCCAGGACGCCCTGGCCGTGCTGACCAACGCTGTGATCATCCCACACTCAGGCTGGGACACCTCCCCACACACACAGGATGACCGCAAGCTGCACCTGCACTCCTCCCAGGTCCTGCGCAACGCCACCGGCTGCCTCCGGTCAGTGTATCCCCACCTCCATTCCTCGGTCTCTAATCTGGACGATTCAAAGGAATTCAATCTCTCATGAAATTATTACTTCCCCCATAGTATTAGACTTTCTCGGTTCAAAGTCTGGGAAACGTTTAGAATAGATTTGGTTATGTTCTCTTCACTTTTGTAGCAGCTATAGATGTGATGATTATACACTAGAAGCAGTGGAACTATATAATTATGAAGTCAAAATCTTTTCAGGAAAATTCCTGCATTACTTCAAGAAAAACATAAGAAATTGATCAAATTCTATCTTTATATACTCATTTCATGAACACTTTCTGTTCTTGTATACATAAGCAAACATTTTTCTTTGTCCTCTTCTTTTGTTTATGTGTGCTAGTATTAAAAGACTCATTTAACTAATTAGGAATATAAAGAAGAAAAGGGATAAGAAGTGAGGATAATTAAGGCATGTTTGATAATGGGGGTGTCTGATGAACCTCAAAGACTAATATATCATCTGCCACCATAATTAAACTGTGTCTACTTGCATTTATGTGCGAGTGTGATCATTTATCATCTACTGATGGGGTCCTTTTCTTGTACATTGCCAACTTTGTCAGAACTAGTTGGCCCTCATGAGGACCTCAGACGTGTGCTAATGAGGCAAAACCCTCCGTCGGGTTACCAAACAGGCTTATGAGTCATATGAGAGCTGGTTAGGCTTAAGTTTAGGGCTGGGTGGCCCCCTATTCTCCACATTACTTGCTGAGCACCCAACATCAACAGCAAAATAAATTAACAATGAACTTCGGAGGTATTTAGCTATAGATTTACCAGATGGTCAGAAAAGGGGAAAAAAGGAAAGAGAATGCTACTGTTTCTCACCAACTCACAGCCAAAAGATGGAAAATGAGCAACTGTTTGCTCACAAACTGACAGTTGAGACGTGACTGTGTCGACATGTCGAGTTCACAGCTTAGACAACTTGGGGAAATAAAGTTGGCTTAATACGTGACTTCATGAGCAACAAAATGAAAGTTTACATTTTTGTTGGTTCCCGTTTTAGTTAACTGTCACTCTGAAATAGTCAAGAAGTGTGAAGTTACACAAACTGCTGTTGTTTGCATGAGAATGCCCCCCCCCACCCCACCACTGGCATCTCACACGCAGCATCTGTCTGTTAAATATTCTTCATAACGCTTTCAGGATTTCCAGGACTGCCTGATGAAATTTCCGTGGCTCAGTCTGAGCTCATGGATATTTCTCAGGGCATATCGGCTGTGTACCAGACATCTATATTTATAGATGTGTCATTCATTCCTGTCCATCAAACACTGGATTGTAAACAAAAGAATAAAGGATTCTGTCTGAGACCTGGGCGGCTGAATGGGAATCTCCTGTGTGTGTGCGCTCCTGTGTTTGTCTGTCCGTGTGGCCACAAAAGCTTCAGGACCATCTAGTGCTGCACATGTGTGGAAATGAACTCATCTGGTAGCGTAATGTGAGTATTTTTGAGCGTAGAGGTGTGTGCGTGTTGCGGGAGATAACTTTGAGTGGCTCAGCTCCCTAAACTCTAAGGGCTAATTCATCTCTCTCACGCCTTGTTAGGGAATGCTGGGAGTCTGATTAAAGATTGAATATTTCATGGTGGGTTTGGTATATTGCCGGCCACCTGCTCTCTTTTATTTCCCTCTCTCCATCTCCCATTATCTTCCTGCCTTCCTCATTTTCTCCCACTCTTCTCTTTAGTCTTTCTCCTCCCTCTCTCCAATGCCATCTCATCCCATTACTCCATTTCCCCTCTCTCAATCATATTACACTGCTTTTATCCTTTTCTACTTCGGTTGTGCTCCATCACTGCTTCACTGTCTCGCAGTTTCACACTCACACACTTTCTCCCTCTCCCGGTTCACTTCTGTTTACACTCGGTGTGTGCAGATATCCTGTTGCGAGGTGACTGGCCAGATGGGACACCAACTCTACAGTAACTAATAAAAAGGAGATTAGCTCGTTTACTGAAAGCTTGTGCCCCGATTGCACTCACTCCAGCTTGCTTTTTAGGCAGATTAGAGGATTTTTCTTTTCTAAAAGAAAAAAAACTACAATTCGCCAGCCCTTAAGACTTAACAGTACAATGTCAAGAGCTAAAGAGCGAAATCCTTTCGATTAAGTTTTTTAGCAAATACATTTTCCGCTGTGAGAATTGGTTGAATTTTCCTCCCAGACCTTTGTTCCAGTTACGGAAAGGGGCAGTGTCTACTATGTTGGATGACAGTTTCAGATTTGCTTCAACAGGGAATGGAAACTGGTTACTTTTGCCTTGACTTGAATGGACAAAGAGGAGCCCTGCAACTCGCTGTATTTTTAATTTTTAATTTGTTGGTTCATTTACTCCTTCACTGTTGCCAGGAGGTGTACGTTTTGGGGTTTAATGGCTAAACTACGCTTGTAACATCTGTTGGACAATACACTTATGAAAACTCATTATGTGGGTTTTTGATGGGTGTAGCCAGAAGCGGATTCAGAAGGAAGTTGGCAGCCGTGTCCCTAATCTGATCTAACGAGCTCCTTTATCTTAACTAACCAGGAGGAACTGCCATCAGTGCTCACAAGGACACCTGGATTTCTGACTCACGTAGAAACAGGGATTCTGATGTCTGGATACAAGCTGCTGTAGCACCGCAACTGAGCAAAGTGATAGTGGAAGTGGAACCAGCCACCCAATTACAGTTTTAGAGTCTAAGGAGTGTGGGAATTATCATAGTGATGTTGCTTTCTGAAACATTTGGACAAATGTACACAGCAATGCCTACAAACACAATGGAGAAGGGACTGCTGCTTCAGTCTCAAATGTTTCAAACCCTTTAGCTGAATCAGAACAAGTGAGACATCCAGGTGGGGGGACCCCAAAGAAACACATGCTAAAGTTAAGCTTTTCAGATAGATGAAAGCATAACACTAAATCCTTTCATTTTGAGCATACCCACACGGTTTACTCCCACTGTGTGTTTGCTGAAGCATGTAAACCTATTCCATTAGTTCTCCAACTTAACATCTGTATAACTCTACACCACTATCCCTGAACAGTGTTAGCAGCTGGAAGCCCTCTCATCTAAACACTGAGGGTTCGTGCATCTCTCATCCGAAGCAAATAGTCTTACATTAAAGTATATTTTTCTCAGCTCCTGTCAGTGGTGCCTGACAGGCAGAAAAACACTTCAACTAATAGATCCCCATATGCTTCAGCTTAAACTTCAGACAAACCCAGTGTGTGTGTTGACAATGTTTTTGTGTGTGTGTGTGTGCTCGTGTGAAACAGGAATGTGAGTTCTGCCGGGGAGGAGGCCCGGCGGAGGATGAGGGAGTGCGAGGGCCTCACAGACGCTCTGCTCTACGTCATCCAGACCGCGCTGGGGAGCAGCGAGATCGACAGCAAGGTAACACACGCACGCTCGCACACACACCCAAACAGCTGGCGCACAGACACACACGCTCCTGTCCTCATACAATAATCTGGATGAATGCCACGTCATGCCTTGGCGTGTGTCCACGCTGGTCTAATATCTGCAGGACTTTACAGGTTGATTAGATGTGTGGAAAACCTTCCTTCATAAACTTTTCTCTTTTTTTTCCCCTAGCAAAATGGTGTATTATCACTAAATGTCAATCAAATTATTTTTATTTTACATCTACTGGCTGCAAGAACATTGCAATGTTGATGTTTGGCACTAGAAGAATCGTATGCAACCATGCTGTGAATCTCATGGCAAAGACTGAGCTTGTCTGTCATCAAATCCGTGTCTCAAATTAGTTCAAAATTAGCTGGTTTACTTCATTAAACGTTCACTAATAACAAACTATTTGGACCAGCTAATTATTGTACCCACATCTTCCATAGTATTGTGATTTTACAGTACTCTTTTCCGCTTAAAGGGACAGTTACACAGAGCAGGAATCTGTGTGCTTCCTGAGTCTCACTGAGTCACTGTTTGCATGTGAGTGGATGCTGTGAGTAGAGGCTCTTAGCTGGAAGATGTGAAGTTTTTAATCCTCAGAAATCCTCCACCAGATCAAAGTCTCTGACTGTTGGCTGCGTAGCCACTAACAACAATAGGATTAGCGTGTCTCTGTCTACATTTGCACACCGCGAGTCTTTCTGTCTGTGGTTTCATTATAGGTACATTCTGCACCGCACCGTTTCTCTGTGTACACGTGTCCACGTTTCCACTACACAGCCAAGTTTTTTAGGTTCTTTTTATGGATTGCATCTGTGTTTCCTTCATGTTAGTCTCTGTTTTATCTCTTATTCCCCATCTCCCTCCCCCCTCCACCAGACTGTGGAGAACTGTGTGTGCATCCTGAGGAACTTGTCGTACCGTCTGGCTGCAGAGACGTCTCACAGCCAACAGGGCGGGTCGGAGGAGCTGGACGGCCTGTTGTGTGACACTGGCGGCAAGGACGCGGAGAGCTCCGGGTGCTGGGGCAAGAAGAAGAAGAAAAAGAAGGGTCATGACCAGGTGAGGACGCGTTACTCGCCGCCTCATCGATTGATATCGAATGCTCACTGGATTGCCTGTGCAGCCAAGATGTTAAAAGACTTCCCTACAGATCATTTGGAGCTCTGATTGAGATCCACAACAACAACTGGAGTGTGATCGGCCTGACCTGGAGGCTGGGGGCTTTGCTGTCCAAACAGAAGCGTTTGTTTACTTATGAATATTTCCTGAGCAACTAGGAAGATATTCAGTGTTCAGAGGCTTTCCTTTTCCCTCAAAACTCTTTTGCCAGTATACACTCCAAAAATGTAGTTTCCAAGCAGCTCAAACTAGCATCGGGTCACAATGAAATAGTGCATCATCGTTTGCTGCAAATGCCCAATAATCACTGAAGCAGCCACATAGAACAGCATGTCCAATAAGCTTATCTTATCTACTTATGACCAGCACAACCTCTGGCCAACCATCTGACAAATATAATAGGCTATAAGCGTGAAGGTGACCAGACTCGCCAAACACAAGGTCACCATCAGAGGAGGGCTAACAAAGCTCACCTCAGTGACAGAAAGATGCCAAAGAACCGCTGGATGTTTCCTGCGGACAGCAGGACAGTGTGGTGATTTCTAACTCATTAAAGTCTGTAAAAAAAATCGATTTACAGCCATGGCCGCCCTCTCAATCACACTTTCTTCCTGACATAAAGAAAATGTGAACGTCTGAAAGCCTGCCACTCTCTCGAACCCCTGCCTGACATCTTGGAAAACACTGTGCACCATTTGGGAATGTTAAATACTGCTCAACTTTCCCTTTTGGTGACCTCACGCATTTGGAAAAGTTGACTGTGTAGTTAGAACCTACAGAAGCTATGGGAAAGGGAAAACACCTGGAATAAAGAACCTGAGAATTTGTGAGTTTAAGTGCTAGCGTTTCAAAGGTCCCATTTTGAAAAAACAACTAGAACAACCCCCAGATTAAGATCTCTGAATCAGATTAATCTAATCATTCCTGTCCTCAAACCCTATCATGGCTTCCCAGTACATATGATAGTTGCCATTGTCATTTTTTTTGCAGCTGGTTTGTGTTTAGTTAAGTCAGTCAGTTTTGTTAAGTCAGTCGTACATACAGAGCTGTTCAACCTCCATCAGGGAACATTTGGCTGTTATGTTTGGGAAAAGTAGAACATAAAGTGTTTATGTCAGCTCACATTGTATATTTTAACTTAGACATCTATGCTAAAAACATATAAAAGCTTAAAGATTTATTTGATCTCCATCTTAAAGAAAAGCTAAACTAGGGCATGATATTAGGTAAACTTCCAAGGTAAGTAGAATTCCTTTTTAATTCTGTTGCTAAGCTAAATCTAGATAAGCAGGAACTCCAGTGGAGGAGAAAAAGGTCCTGTTAAAATGTCCTGTGTTTGGAAATGGCGACCGACTTCCAGAGTGTCAGAATGGTTAAAAGAAAAAAACTACTGGTTACAGATTCAGTTGTGTATTTCAGAACCCTGGTGTCCTGGTGGTTTTCATTTTCGATGCAAACGTTGATTAATTTTACAATCCGTCTCCCCCACTCCAGGATTTTAATTGCCTATTAAAAACCTTAATTTCCTGACAAAGTGCTTACTGTTTAAGGGTTTCATTGTGTTTTTTAATGCTAGAACTCATTACACAATATTAATATATATTTTTTTGTCATTTCATTGTTTTTCTCTGTATTGAATAAGAAAACCATGCTTGAATTCCTTCTGTCTGGTTACTCACATGGAGCATTCATTTTATCATACTGCCATTTTATTGCATTGTCATCCTGTTTGAGACAGTTCTTTTTACCTTGTTAAAAACTAACTCCCCTGTCATCTACATAAATCAAGGTCTCATCAGCTGAACAACATATATAGTTACACAGACCTTTACTTTTAGATCACATAGGGTTAATTTCTGCTCGTGCTTATGGGACGTTCTTTGAATCAAAAATATCAAGCCGATTTGCTTTTGCTCTCTGAATTTTTGAGTCTTATACTCGTGCAGCTTAACAAAAGGAAGAAAGAGTTCATTGAGCTGATGAACTGGCAGAAACCGAATGGCTGCTTTGGAGAGGCTCTGAGATCTTGTCATGCTAATAAGCAATCAGCATCACATTCTGATTGAGTGGAGGACGTCTTTTACTACTTTAGTCAAGATGTTGGGATTGAAAATCCAACACTTCCGGTGTGTCATGGTGTGTGAATTACTCATTATCCCTGCATGCTATTTTTTCCCATACAACCTAAAAAAAGAGAACAAAAAAAAGACAAATTAAAAGACACAGACCTTGAACTTAAACGTCTTAAACGAGTTAACCCCCCTGGGATTTTTTTTACCCATCTATGAGATTAGGATCATCAAGCTAACTGTGATATCAGATGAAACATGTCCGTTTATAGTAGTACGACACAGCCTGTGTGTGCCTCTGCTCTCCAGTGCAGCTGAGGATGATTATCATGAAGCAGCGATTAGGTTGCATGTTGAAGAGGGCAAAACTGTATCAACTGTGGAGCAATTAGTGGAGAGAGAAGAGCAGGCAAGTGAAGAAGATGTTGCGGTAGACATGATGGAAAATATAAAAGCAAGAAGCAACTATTCTCAGTATTACAAGTGATAATGAAATATTAATGCTGTTTTCCATTTAAATCAACTAACAAGATTTCTATATATACTTAAAAATGTATCAGCTTAAAAATATCAATTAGATTAATTATTTGGTCAAATTTAGTCGACCAAATTCTTATTATTTTGGAAACCCCTGTGTTTATCCTAATGTATTTGTCAATCTAGGGAGCACCTTAAACCTTTAACCTTAAACCTTTAACCTTTAATAACGATTATCTGGGGGTGACGCTCCAGTGCAAGGGTGTCAAATTCTGGTCCTCGAGGGCTGCTGTCCTGCAGGATTTTTCTGTTTCCATTCCTCATCACATTCGATTTACATCAATTCACCATTAGGAAGCCTGTGCTGAGCAAACTAATGGTTTAAAGAGATCCATTTGTATTATTCACATGTGTTGCAGGAACATTTCTAAAATCTGCAGGACAGCGGACAACGTAAGACTTCAATGCAATTATTTAACATAACAAAGCAAATTTGATGTATAATATTGATTATAGAGTGTTTCATATGATCCAGCAGGTCTGCCTTACTTAGAAATATTGCTTTTTATATTTTCCCCGTTGGTGTTCCGTACATGAGTTTGCAGAAACACATTATCAGAACACAAATGTCAGGTTTAAAGTTCAGAAGAGAAAGAAGAATAGAGTTAAGGAAGACGTTTTAAATGCCTTCTTATTTATAAACCATTCATGAATAGTAGTTCCACTCCTCTTCTCTGCTTTTCTTCTGAGGGGATCCTGCTGGCTTTCAAACTTAGCTTTGCACCAGATTTGAAATTCATTTCCATTATGAATTATGTGTCATCTTCCACAGTGGGATGGTGTGGGCCCCTTTCCAGACTTGGCAGAGCCCCCAAAAGGCATCCAGATGTTATGGCACCCCACTATTGTCAAGCCCTACCTCACCCTGCTGTCGGAGTGCTCCAACCCGGACACCCTGGAGGGAGCAGCTGGGGCTCTGCAGAACCTAGCTGCTGGCAGCTGGAAGGTTAGAGCTCCACCACTGTTGTTCTAAAGAGCAGAAATCCCAGTGTGTCAGACCACTCTGCAGAAGAAAATTTGGGGATCAGCCAGAAAACGTCCCAAAAGACTTTCCCTATGTTGTCTTAAAAGACAGTAAACATTGCTTTTTAGCCCTGAAGAGATGCATTGATGCAATGTATTCCTAAATATCTATTCTTAAATGTCTTTTTTTGAATAACTTAATTGGTTACATCTCAAACACTTTCAAAATAAAGACCATACAAATGATGATTAACGGTTAGGTTATCTTTGCTATGGTCCTCTAGAAATTATCAGTTGTTCCGTTTACTGAAGTAATTAGAATTATTTGTTGGCAATTTATTGATAGTCCAACAACTAAACACTTACTTAAATGGAAATGATGTGTTCTGTACTGTACTAAGCCCCTAAGAACTTAATACATGTGTGAGAATGGCATCTATAAATAATTTAAACAGTGGTCTATATGTGATTGCATGTATACTATTTCAGTTGAACTTTTGGGTGGACTGACTTGAATTTTAGGTTGGCAAAATAACATAAACAAACCCGTTATCCTGTCTCTGTTTTCATCCACCATCTTTATTCTTTCCCAGTGGTCTGTTTACATCCGAGCTGCAGTGCGCAAAGAGAAGGGTCTCCCTATCCTAGTGGAGCTTCTGAGGATAGACAATGACCGGGTGGTTTGTGCTGTGGCCACAGCCCTGAGGAACATGGCTCTGGACATTAGGAACAAGGAGCTCATTGGTCAGTATTCCATCTGCCGGGATAATGTACAAACAGAAAATATTTTCACATCTGAATCGTATCTATTCTAATGTGATTGGGGGAAAAATCATTCACACGCATACATTTGAACCTTTTGTATTTATGTAAAACTGAGTTGAATAATTGCAAATGGGATCAACAGTGATATTTTTCATGAGAAAAGTTGAATTATGCACCTAATTCTGCCTCGATTGAAATGACTCCAGAAAGGGGAATGCAATCATTTACAGCTCCTGTTGGGCTATAAATCTTCAGAGGAGCTGTTATAATATCATTTGTGTGTAGACTTTTTGCCGTTAATGAGTTTTACAAATTTAACTTTAATTAAAAAGGCGAAAAAGAAACACAATCGTGCCTGTGTTTGCAGGCTGCGGAGTACTGAAACTAGATTCTCCTTTGGAGGCCGAGATATGGCAGTGATAAACTCTGCTTTTGTGCCCGTTCCCTTGGTAACAACCATGTTACTCTGTGTGGCGCATTAGGCTTTGAGTTATATGAGGTTGTAGTAAGTGAATCAAACCGTCCATGTGTGCAGTCTGTGCAGACTGAGGAGTGTCAGGGGAAAAGGTGTGTGGGGAGGACAGCTTGTGCCGCCCCCGGTCGGTTTGTGTAACACCACCGAGCTGCAGAAGCAAACTGTGTAGCCGCGGCCACAGAGCTCCAGTGGCATTCATCAATACTGTCACTGCTGACAGGTCTGCTGCCAGCGGGCTGTTGTTGACAAACGGATGCTGGTTTCAGCCATGTTTTAGTGCAATAAACCAGTCCAACCAGTTCACACTACTCTAAGAATAAAATGCTAACCTGGATTTGGGATATAGTTTGTTTTTGGATCCTGGAGGCAGGACATGTGCAGTGTCAGGACAGGCCAGCACCCGGGGGGATGACCCAATCAGAGTGAGGCCACAGGGCAGAGTGGACTACATTTCCTGACAGCTGTACTGAGGTGTCCTGGGAAATGTAGGCAGTGTGTGTTGGGTCATGGGACCATGTCTCCTTCAATGTCATTCCAGTCTGGTTGTTTTCTGCCTTCCTGTAATGACTTTTTAAATGTGCCTTTTTTTCTATTCATTAGATAATAATATCTGGAGATTTAGACATTATTCAACTTCTTTTCTGTCAGATTTTACATATCATATTTAAAAATTTCATTTAAAGTATGACAGGGCATCTTTTTTTTCAAACACACTAATACATAAGTTATTTCTGCTGCACGTTAGTTGTTATTCTCAATATCTCCTCCAGTAATTCTTCTAATTCAATGTAAATATATTCAGTGCTGAATGGTAAATAGTTCATGATGTGGCTTTACGTTGAATCAACATTTAACAAAGGGAAAAATTCCTAAAATGACTACTCCTTCAGAACATTTATAAGGAACCCTTCAGACAAACAGTTCAGCATTTCACGGTCTGCAGTCTTTCTCCAATAAATCTTAAAACTGAATAAAGATGTGATACTAGTTGTTTCCACAGTCCAGGATTTAAAAAATGCAGATTTCCACAGGAACAATGGTCTTTATAAACTTTAAAAAAGACACAAAGTAAGATACAATATGTACAGAGCTAGAGCAGCAGGTTGCCACATGCACACTAATCATCTAGAACCATTCTGTTCCAGTTTTTTCCTAATTTATTTGTCCACCTTTTGACCTCAGACTATGGTCCGTTCCGGCTATTCACATGTTTCTCCTTTTTATCAAAGGTAAATACGCCATGAGGGATCTGGTGCACCGTTTGCCTGGAGGCAGCAACAACAACAACACCAGTAGTGGGGGGGGAGGGGGGAGCACTAACAGCAGCACCCTGGGGGGCAAGACCATGTCGGACGACACCATCACGGCTATCTGCTGCGCCCTGCACGAGGTCATCACCAAGAACATGGAGAACACCAAAGCCCTGAGGGACGCCGGCGGCATTGAGAAGCTGATCAGCGTGGCTCGCAGCAAGGGAGACAAGTAAGACGAATGGGGGGGTGCTGTCAGGTGAAGGGGAGAGGGTCAGTGAGGGACGAGACGCCGTGGTCAGGCGCAGCAGAAAATGACACCTTGCAGCAAACGACGCCTAGTGTGTTTAGAGCTATATACATTTATATCTACGAGTATCCAAATAGAGATGCTCAACTGTCCGTGTGATTGGACAGTTGCCTGTAGAGATGGAGAGAAAACGTAGAGGCTGAGAATAATCAGGGATTTCAGTGACTTTAGCTAATATGCACTCATTAGTTTTACAATTCATCTAGTTTGGAAATCTGTTATCGTCTTTAACTTGAGGCCTGGCGTGACTCCCCCCCTGTGGAGAGGCCCCCCCCACAGATTCACAGGGAATCAACTGGTTGCTTTTGTCATCCAGCCAAAAAAGATGTGAAATTACTGTGAAATAGCTATTGACATGACAAAAATCATCCCCAGAGGCATAAAATAGCATCAGAGAGACACACTGCCGTGTGAGATGCACAACTATCTGCGTGACGACCCTGATGGGGATCGTAAAGAGATGCTTGATAAAACTGGGGACTTAAAACAAGCAAAACAGCCAAATTTACATCAAATCAACATGTGTAGATGCATAAAATATTAGGTGATTTACAATTGTTCTGTTCATTTTTAGGTAAGGGTGTTTCACCTAGGGTTGGCCAAGTCTTGGACTTTTTATTTACTACAATAAAGAAACTTTTTTTTTTCTTTCTCTGCAGGAAAACTTTTTATTCCTATTAACTTCATGTTGTTTTTTTTTTAGTTAAGACATGTACTTTGCTTTAATTCACTCATCCCCTTATTGTATCAATTTCAAAGGTATCCAAACATGTTTCTTCCTCTTCCAAGAACCCTTTTCACAGGCTTTCCATCACTACACAGTCCCAAAGGCCCCCCCCCGGTCCAAAACAGACACATTTACAAAGACATCTTGAATAAACTAAGTCTAATTTCCTAGGCTCTGATAAGACTGTGTGAGCCAATTAAAAACCCAACCATTAGTCAGCTGAGTCAAAGCCTGAAGGCAGAATGAAATATTGGCCAATCAATCAGTCAGAAAAACAATTATGCAATTAAGTCTCAGTTCAATTGCCGGTGCTTCTGCAGAGTCTGCGAAGACAAAGTTTGCTGTTGTTTTGTGTTTAAAAGCTGTAGTGAGCTGATGATTTACATTTCTAAGTGAAGAACCTGCCTTTTCTTCATTGTTCAACACTCTTTTGATGTTTTTATAGCCTCCATCTTCACAACGCAGCTAAAGAACAGTCAGGCTTTACGCTGTGTGTTTTTCTGTTCTGCTGAATTCCCAGACATAGTCCCAAAGTGGTGAAAGCAGCATCACAAGTCCTGAACAGCATGTGGCAATACAGAGACCTACGCAGCCTTTACAAGAAGGTACGCGCCAAGTCCGCTCCTGGTTCGGGGCGGTGGGGCTGTCATTCATGTTTTCCTCTTCATTCTTCATGTTGACACACTGAACAGTGAGCATGAGGAATGTGACTGCACGGCCATGTGCTCACGGCTCTCCTCCTCTCTTAGGACGGGTATTCTCAGTACCATTTTGTGGGCTCCTCCTCCACGATAGAGCGAGACAGGCAGCGACCGTACTCCTCCTCCCGTACTCCGTCCATCTCTCCCGTACGGACTTCGCCTAACAATCGATCAGGTGAGTCCACCGCTTCCCGTCAGGCCTCCATCACTCATTCCTCCAGTAGAGTCCAGTCAAACGAGCACCGCTTCCTTGTAGCTCCAGTGAGCGTTAACCTTCACACCACGCTGACTCCTGATCAGTTATTCTTCTGCCAAAGGGAAATCCTTGCACCATGCCCATTTAGAAAATGTCCCGCCCTTGTGTTGTCAAAGTGTGGGTTTGAATAATATGGGCCTTCCAAGGCTTTAGTGATGACATTTTCCAAAAATGTTCACCATTTAGTGGAAGGCCGGCCCACTGACTGGGACTGGAGTCAGCATCTTGCATCAGTACATGTCTGGAAAATCTTGGAAATATAAACAAAAGCTCTTTTTGGACTGAACATATCTGTACGATGAAAAAAAGGCACACTGTTACATTTCTAACGACAAAAATTGGACTTTCTCACATACATACATGTAGAAACATAGAAATTAGTGTGTTCAAAAGCATGGAGATGGACCGATATTACAATAGACTGGTGACGTCCGCTGAGTAATAATGAGCATCCAAATCAATCCTAACTGCATTGGGACATACAGGAGCCAGACAAAGAAGCAGATGTAACCACTCAAACTGGCTGTCCAGCCACTCGGGAGCTCGGAGCCTCTGTGTGAAAAGCTGTTGAAGATGATTAGTGAATTAGATGAAAGCATGTTCAAATGAACTGATAGACAGGTTTCTTATGTTGCACCTTGCAGGAGCTAAATCACTCTCTTTGCCTGTCATTACATCACCCCCTTTTATATTCAGCTGGTACAGTTCAACATGGAGGGGGAGCGACTCATGATGTACTTACCCGGAGAGACATTCTGGTCCCAAAGAGAACAATGACAGTGACTTTAGCCTCAGATTCACTTTAAACTGTTCACTGTGACCCTGTTTGTTACTCATTTCAGACTGTAGGGAAATCCATTCAGAGTGCTGTGCTCTGACTGAGTGGCAGGCTAAATGCAGCAGCTCAGATGCTCTGAGAAATACGATTTTTCTTTGGCTTTTCAACTGTTCAAGGACTCCAGACTGATGTATATACGTGTCCTTCCTGGTGTAGGTTCCTCCTCATATGTATTGATGAGGGCTTTATGTACTGAAGGGTAAAGATATTCCCTGTGTGCCTTTCTGTGCTCAGCGAGCGCTCCCGCGTCCCCCAGGGAGATGATGGCGTTGAAGGAGAGGAAGGCAGACTTTGAGTCGACTGGCAATGCCAGTTACCATAGCAACAAGGGCGAGCACACATCCCGGAAGGACGCCATGACGGGTAAGTATTCCATCTTGCTCGTCTGTCACAAAGACACACTCTCATACAAAGCGGCGGCTGTCCTCTGAGATGATGGCATAGGAAGAGAAAAAGAGAAAATATGAAAAAGAAATCTGAATCTGTCACATGAACAGTACTGTGCAATAATCTTCAGCCATTTATTCTTTCTTTATATGTTGCCAAGCACACAAGAAAGGGAGAAAGGATTTACTGACATTTTCAGTATAGGGAAATACATTATAGAGGATAACATTTAGTATGATTCCAACAAGCTATACCAGGCTTTTTTTTTTCGCGTTATTGAAGAAAACCACAAACAAATACTTTATTGGTTCACACTTCAACCAAGAATTCTCCCCGTCTCCCCAGGTCAAATGTCTGGTTTGTCAACACTGCACAGAGGAGCATATGTGTCTCCCACTGACGATCTCAAGTATAATCAGGTAGGAAACTTTCTGTTCTGGAAGCATTTCCCTAATTATAGAGGACTTTCTGTGACTGGTGACGCTGATCCCTCCCAAATACGTCCACCGTCTCCTCTTTTACTGTATCTGATGCCTCCCTGCAAGTAGATGCGATTCAAATGAGTTGCCAATTTGCTGAGATTTCATTTCGACAGTGAAGTCTTAGATGTTTCAGATTCTCTGAGGGATCGTTTAAACGCCCACAAAATTCCTAACCTGATAGACGAGGAGACCTTTGCATCACTCTCCCTGTGGGTGAGGGTGTTTTTCATTCTGCAGTGCAAGCTGTTCTTAAAATGTTATCACTCTTCCCACTTTTAGGAGAACGATATGCTGCACAGTCTTTCAAACTACACGTGTAAGGTTGGGAAAACATTAAGGCACCAAGCCGTACACCTCTTTAGAAATTGATTTAACCTTCAGCGTTTTAGCAGGGATTGTGTGATCATAAATAACCCTCATTACCTGTAACAGTGTTTGGCGGTGATGACAGAGGGTGGTCATGTCTGGTGGCGTTTTTAAAGCCGTTACTCACAGCTGTATGACACAGCTAGCTAATGTTCTGAAGCAATGTTCTCACAGTGTAAGAAATGAGGGAAAAAACAGAGTGAAAACCCCAGTGTTGGGTTTTGTTTGTGTTTGCGAAGTGTCGGTTCCCTTTGTTTAAGCTGAAATATTGAGGCAGTTTGCTCTGTCCACAGTCCAACACCTACCAAATATTACATTTTCTTCCACAAAGAAAAGTATCAAATAAAAACCGAAGGTTGAAACCTTTACTTGTACTCTCATCACATGGCCCTAAATGGAGAACTGCTGGCTGTATTATTGCATGAAGAGGCAGCGTCATGTTATTTGACATGTCTGCATATTGTTTTTATGTAATTGATGTCTATGTCTAAACTATAATACCTTAAGAAGGGGATTGGATGAAGTAATATAGCTTTTGACACATTTAGCTACATTAGACAAGTAGAAAGACTTATTCATTTGGGGATTCAGTTTAGGACAACGTCGACCTCTCATCAGGGGTGATAGCTGCTGTTACCCCTGCGACGCTGGTGGTGGACGACCATCACATATTGAAGAAATGTCAGAATCAAGTCAAAATTGTTTAATTTGAAATCTGCCGTGAGCTTCACACTCATGCAAAGTTTCTAAGCTTTTGCTCCTTTTTCAGGTCTCCTCTCAAGGCTTGCCATCAGAGCCTTATCCACCTTTCCAAAATCCCCCGCCGCCCGACAACGGCAACTACGAGGACCAGGCCTTCTATGAAAACCAGGTCCATGCGGGGGGGCGGCCGCCACAGGGGGAGCCCAACATGCACCTGCAGGGCCTCAAGTCCACCGGCAACTACGTGGACTTCTACTCAGCCTCACGGCCCTACAGCGAGCTCAACTACGAGACCAGCCACTACCCCGCCTCACCGGACTCCTGGGTCTGAGCGGAGATACGGGGGGAGGGGGGGGGGAGGAGGAGTAGGAGTACAGGATGAATAATGGAATGCAGGATGTTGAATGGGGGGGGTTCCTGAGAGCTGTTTTGCCTCCCTCCTCATCCTCCACTGTAGCTCCTGAGTAGCATTTTAGATAGCAGGATGAAGGGGGGGAGGGGGAGCACAAGAAAGTAGGCATGAGGACATTGTTGTGACTTTACTACTTTTCTAGACGTCTGAGGGAGGAACCGGGACAGAAGGACTGGAGGAGCGGCCACGCATGTGCATGAACACCACCAGCCAAACTGACAGGACGTTTTCTTTCTGAGTTGAGTTTGTAATCATGATCACAGCGGGTAGAGCGGGCGCGGCAGGCAGAGAGACTTCAGGCCCCTGAAAGTGTTAGGAAATAAATAAATGAAGGCTTTGGTGAGAGTTGGTCCGTGAGGGAAGTGTGTAAAGAAACGCACTAAGATTGAAAGGGACGATGAAAGCGAAATGGTTATGTGGAATCGGAATGGGGGTTTTGCAATGCAAAGGAAATGTAAGAGAAATACCCGGAAGCCACCTGTAAATATGTGGTGTTACAACGTGGCTCGTAGTAACATCAAGCACAAGAAGCAGAGCTGTAGGATGCGTAGGCCTGTCTCTCAAACTCTGGTTTCTCTCCATGGCTTCGGCAAGACGAATCCTCCTCTGGGCAAAAGACTTTTGGTCATTTGTAAAGATTATATTCTTTCTCATTTTGGTTGCTCTTTCTTTTGTTGTGTTTCTACTTTTTTAATTCTGGTTGTATAGTATTGGATGTACACTGTACATTTACAGCGATGCGTTGCGTACTGTAAGTTGCACTATTTTCTGTGTCATGCCGGACCTTTGTTCCCTGGATCAGCCTCATCCTTCCCAAGTATCTCCCTCCAAACGCACACACACACACACACACACACACACAAACACACACACAGCAGCAAAACTCACATCACAGATGTCGACTTGTTATTAATGCCAAACACTGAGTATGATTTTCAGGGTCCCGGTGCTCTCACTGCCCAGCTAAATCTATACGCACAGAAGAAAGGATAAAAAAGACGAGCGTTTTCTTCTGCTTGTTTTTTCTCGTTTGCTTGTCGTTTGGAGGTTTCCATCGGTGTGTCAGGACCTTTTTGTTCCACATTAACTTAACAATTCCTTTTTGTTTTGTTCCTGCTAGCCCTTCCTTTGGGTGATCTGTCCCTCATTGTGTATATAATTGTGCCAAACGAGCGTCCCCCCCCCCCCCCCCCCCCACCCCCCTAGCTGAAGAGGGGAATGCTAAAGGTGCGTAAAAAGGGTCCAAGTTGAGTTGAAGTTTTCAGCTGAACATCCTCGCAGTTCTAACAACGCCTGTTTGTAAATGCTTTCGTTTTTCTAAGCTGTGTTTTACTGAGATGAGAATCGTCAGGCTGCACCAACACCAGGAAGGAAGAAGAAAAAAATAAACACAAGAAAAAGAATCGACCAACAGAGGCACAATGAGACCAGTTGCAGCCTCAATTCCTCAAAAGTTGTACAAAATCGGTTGATTTCTGTGTTGTAAAATAATCAATGTTTGAATTACAAAAAAAAAAAAAAAAAAAAAAGATTTTCTGAGAGATTGGGTGGCAGTTCTAACTTCATGGTAGACAAATCTGTTAATAGAGTACGGATATATATTATATAAATACAAATATATACTTTTTACGTGCAGATGTGGATGTCACTTATAGCAGCAACATTTTGGGAAAACACTTGTAAGAAAAGAAAAAAAACTACATGTAGGAACTTTCTTCACATCTTATTTTCTGGTTAACACACTGAATTGTCAACTTTGTGTAGTAATGTTGTTGCTGTGTGGAGTAGAGTAGACCAGGGCCCAGGGATCCACGTTGTCGCTGAGCCAGTCCAAAAAGTCGACACATCCCTGAGAAGTATTTCACATCTGTATTCTGACTCTGCACAAAACGCTTGCCCCCCCCCCCCTCTGCTGCACTGATAGCCACTCACATGTTAGCAGGTGTGAGTCCGATGTCTGACACAGGCACACACCGACTCACACCACTTTTTCTGGTCTTGTCGTTTGGAAAGGCAGAAGCTACACCATGAATGAGTATTTTGTCCTAAAGTGAGAACGGCTGACTTGTAAGCTGTGACAGCAGACCCTGGCTCTCCCTCCCCACCGCTGTTTAGAAGTCCTAGAGGTTACCTTCCAATGCTTGAAAAGTGACTCATCATGCTGCTGTTCCTCACAAACATGCACTGGATGAAAAGCAGATGTACTGTATTTGTTAGTAAGCATCTGGAAACTGACAAAGTTGTGTATGTCTTTGTGATCCTTAGGCAGAAAATCTGACTATACGACCTGTATGGAGATATAACGTCGGTGCCCTTTTTGTTGCTAGACCAAATGTGTTTTAAAAAGAGAATTGTGAATCTTTCTATTGCCTCAAACGAATTGCAACTGCTCCAAAAAAATATAAACGGACCGTCAAAGAACTTTTCATTTCTTGAGTTGTTTGTTCATTATGTAAAATGCGTACAACTTGTGGGTCCCCCCCACCCCATCCTTCCACAGCCCCAACCTGAAGTACAGACTGCTCTCCACTACATGACCATGAGACTTGCTAGTCTCTGCAAACACACCTGACTCAGTACTTGCGTTTGGCTTCTAATGAAGTGTTTCTTGAGAATATTTAGTCATGGAAACGAGGCCAAATGGGTAACTAGTCACTAGTCTCATTTAGACAGGTTATAATTTGGGCAGCGTTATTATTAATCACCTTGATAAAAGCAAACCGTAAATATACTAGTTTTAACTGTGAATGGTGGAGATTGCATTCAGGGGTCAGGGTTGGTTGCCTTCACAATGCATAAATATGAACCAAAACCATGTGAAACCCTGTAAGAGCTAAAACAAACTACCTACAGAGGAAACTACGTAATGTATGTTCTGTGTGTCAACTTTCTTCTTCTGCCAGAAAGAAGACAAGAAGCTAAGTACAAACCCCCAAGGGATCATCTCTAATTATGAATTATGAGCTCCGTGGGTGTGAGTGTGAGAGAAAGCGTGTGTGTATCATCCTCATGCTCCCCAGCACGCTGACCTGTAGAGGCTCAGGAGTGCTCTCTGGTGGCCACTAGAGAAACTGCATCTTAGGTCAGGATGGCAGCCATTTTAGTCTCAAAGGCCTGTTAAGCATGACTCTCCACAGATGGATCTGCACACTACATGCACGGACCTCATCTGTAAGAGGTGGCAGACAAGTGTTTTTCTGTGCACGTGCAGTGCTGGAGCAGGACGCAAAACCTGGGTGGACCCACTGTTACAGCTCCAAAGTTCGGCAGCATCAGGAATATAACACCATACACCTCAGAATATGTGATCTGCCAATTTTATGAATGCAAATTGATGCCTCTGTTGGGATCAAATCCAAAGATTCTCACTGTCAGGATGCAGCTGGACAGAAATATCAGAGTCTACAAAGTGCTTACAAGTCTATCATATTTTTCTACAGATTTTGAATGTCAGAAATAAATTCTATAAAGTAGCCTATGGCAAAACGCTGCACTGATATTGAAGCGATTCTTCAGCTGAGAGGCCTGAGCATTGCAAATCAGGTTAACCGCAACCAACAGTAATTCTGTGATTCTGTGTGTTATGAAAAATCTCTAGAAAACTTCCACCATTTATGAAAACTGCGTGAAAAATCCTGCTTCACCGATTCCCCAAAAATCAAAGAACATTACAATTATGCGTAAGCTCTTTAATTCAGCTGAGCTTTCAATATCGGTGGTAAAATAAAAAAAAGTACATCAGTGTTTTTAGATGCATCACAGTTACATTCAGCATTATACAGTAAAATACAACGAAAGTGTTAACGTTCAAGTATGATGTGAATATATGCCTTATAAACAGGAAAGTGCAATGTGAGACGTTTTTAAAGGAATTTGGACTCTAAAGCTTGGAAGATGGAATTCCAAATTAAATTCGTGAGTTTTGTAAGTGGCTCAGTTGTTTGTTTTACTGTCTGTTTTAACATTAGAGAACGATGAAATATTTTAGGTTCAATTAGCCAAATTTGTCCGATTGAAGCATTTATAGAGTAAACATGCACTGAATTGCTGACAACAAAACTTCCAAATATATCATTCTGTTTCCCTGCTGTCTATATGATAATATGCTATCACATGTTTTAGAGACGGTCCTTTGGGAGGTGTAAATGAAGGAATCCCCTGAGAGTCTCACATTCTGCTGCACACACAGATGCTTAGTGAACATTCAGAACCATGACAGCTGGTCTGTTTTTAAGCAGTATCACCTAGAAATATTCAGTTTTTTAACATAATTGATTCTATATTTTTTAATTAAGACGATGTATCGTAATTATTTCAAAGTATTTCACTTGTTTATTCCTTTCACATGAATAGAAGAACTCCTAACTTAAAAACAGCAAAGTAATTCAAACATGTTGGAACATTTAGGAGGGGCAAAATCAGCCATCTTGTTTTTCGGACAACCATCTCAAAGCCTGGACTCTGGGATTTGATTTGGTCCTGAGTGTGTTTGGCACCAGAACTGAGCACAATTTTACAAGCCCGTGTTTTCAGTTGCAACTAAAACCAGCTGTGACACTTGGCTAGGAATGGGCCTAACTTTTATAAACTGCTATGTTACTTTGGAAGATGATGATTTCAGATAATGTGCTTCAGTATTCCAAATGCATTACATGTTGTCTGTTTGATATTGTTTTTGCTTATTGGTCGGCTATCCGATGCTCTTCGTATGTCTACCTTCAGAGCAGAGTTGTCATCACCACAGAACCATACTTGTTGTGGTTTTCATCACTGAGTGACATGGAAAAGCATTTGTCTTATTTTCTTTTTTTCATTGCTACAGTTTCAAAGCAGAACTTCAACAATGACTGAGTCCCCCGGCAGACGGTTAATAATGGCCCTCTTATCTTCCTCAGCATTCACAGAGCAGGTGTCACACAGTAGAATGGCTCACCACAGAATTCAGCAGGCCACAGCAAAGAACTAAGCTGTTTATTTTTGGCTCTGCCTTTCAGCTTCCCCACAAAGCCTGCGTGAGCTGGCCCCTGGGCTCAGCTGTAAACTCCGCCGGCGCTCTTTGTTGAAAATACCTGTTGAACCTGTGGAGATGGACGTCTGGACGTCCTCTGGCAGGCTGGGCGGTCCTGTCCTGATTCAGGTCTGCTGGAACAGCTGCCATGCAGCTCCTTATCCTGCTAAAAGCCCACTGACTGATGTCCTTTCAGTGCCCACTTCTTCCCTCTCAGTCTTCACTTCTGGCAAAAATCATTCCACTGTATGGCACTTTCTTCTCCTCGCCTTGGAAACACCTCACAATAACTTGATATTTAAAATGTTCCTTTTTCTCCCGGTTCTCAGCACATTTGAAACTAAGATCAAACCTGAGAATGTATTGCTGCAGTGTGTACAGTACAGTGAATTAGGTCACTAATGTGCATCCTTGTGTGCGCATGATACAATGTAAACACTGATGGTTGAAAATCTCTGAAGATGGCTTTGGTGTCGCACGATAAATTGCGCGGAGCTAAAATCCGCCTGGTTTCTCCTCCTCCAGCAGCTTGAGGGCATCTTGTTTAAAGCACCCTGACACTTTGGCTCTACCTGTTCTTCCGCCGGATGCGTTAGGCTAACTGCAACACGCCACCGTTAAAGCTGACAACAGGAACAGGATTTATTGAGGACACATCCTTGCAAATAATGAATATATCTCTGTTTTTTTTCATGCTCCTCTATTTCCCACATCACAGCTCAAAGTGCACCTCACAAAGGAAGTGTGTGAATCCATGTAGAAAACAAGGCAACAAACCCAAAAAGGTTCAAGAACTTAACAAAAATTCAAAGTTTTTGTCTGATTTCGGTTCAGCCTCTCTGCAAAGCCAGTTTTTTTTTTTAAAAGACACTTTGAAGCTCTGTCAGGAAATTGCACAAAGTCAAATCCTGCTTTGTATTCTTCCTCCCATCCTTTATCTCCTTTTCATCAGAGATAGCATTCGTTGCCTCTCTTCTTCCTGCTTCCTCTCGATTTTCTTCATTTTGTAGTCCCACTTAGGGATCTGGAGCTGGTTCTGGTTTTTGCTTCTTCTGAGATTCTCCGGGACGAAGCTTGGGGGCGGGGCCTTGCAGAGCCTCACCTTTGGCACCACGACGCCCGAGCGCATGCTGCTCCTCCTCAGCATGTTGAGCGGCAGGAGGCTGGCCCGTCTGACGGCCGCCGTGGAGGCGGCGGCCACCTCGCTGAGCAGCTGCGGCTGCAGGCTGGCCCTGCGGTCCTGCGACTTGGGAATGAGGAGCACCCGGGAGTTCTGGAAGAATATCTTGTACTTGTTCAGCCGCTCTGGACCCAGGCGCTTGAGCTCGGCCACCCGTTGCCTCCTCAGAATCTCCTGCACGGCGGGGCGGCGCTTGCCCACGCAGGGCGGGCTGCCCGGGCACACGGTTTGGCACGCCGTGGCGATCAGGGGGCTGGAGATGCCGGTGGTGACGCGGACCATGTGTTCGAGGACCCCGTCGTCCACAGGGTTGACCTTGTTGCTGATGTAGAACCTGTAGTGGCAGCAGGACAGGTGGTTGATCAGACCCCGCCAGCAGCCCTTTGGTTCTTGGGCCTGGACCACCAGGTCCTGCAGGAAAACAGGTTTGGACATTTTGAATAAGCATGAGGTTTTTCTTTCATCGCTCAGCCTGAAGCCTAAGCTGATGCATTAACCTCCAACATGGGCCACTCCAGGGGAAAGGAGTCGCAGAATTGCTCGGCACAGGGGTTTGACATGAGCCGATCCATCATGTAGGCCGTCTCATATCGACCGGTGAAGAGGGCCCACTGCCTGGGGGTCATTCTGCGGCCATGGTCCCGAGCCTGGATATCACCTCCTGGACACAGAAAAACCTTTTAAAGAAACATGCTGCCAAAGAGAAGTTCTGTCAATTCTTTCCTTTCTCCATTATTCAGCTGGAGGAGCAGACAAATGAAAACAACTTTGCATTGGTTCTTATATATTAGACAATGTTATTTTTGGACAGTCCTAAAAATTAGTCATTTAGGCCAGGTTACAAGGTCGTCCAGTCCAGGTTCTTCTTATCTTCTAGGTAACTTGTACATTTCAATTTATTACCAACTGATCACCGGAAAAATAATCATTAATAAGAGAACAATGCATTCATCACCATCAGTATCTGCATAGGAATCATTGAGTGAGCTTCAACTTCAGAAGATGTTCCCTTTGCTGTACTTCTGAAGAGTTTGATTTGATGATCTTAATCTGACTATTTTTCTTTTCTTTTTCTCCTTCCCACATTTTTCCATTTGTCATCCAATGTACTGAATGCATCAGAAGAATGCGCCACAGGAAAATCCAGGCCTATGGGACAAAGCAGTTTTGAAGTGTAAATTGTGCAATTAACCAGCCAGCAGCTGCTGCGATCTGTGATAGATTCCATGTTTAACTTTTTCAGTTCAACACAAGATTCATGACCAGATTGTTTCAAAAAGAAGAATTAGAGTCTAACCAGCTGCTGAAGCACCAACTGCAGAACAGGAACGTGTATTTGGAATAAGTATTTGACAGCACGATGCAAATATTTGGTGCACACTGAGGGTTATCTAAATGCTGATGAAGAGGGTGAAGTCAACTCCATAAACGATCCACTTAGAATGAAAAATGAGTATCGTCCTATTCTTTTGAGCAGATCATAGACACTTCCTTCACATTTGAGGAGATTTAGCCTTTAGTTTGTGTATAACTGTCTGAGCAGGGGGACTTTGGGCTGTACCTACCTGCCAGCATGAGGGCTCTGACACACTGGGACCGGCCCTGCATGGCAGCCTTCATCAGAGCCGTGAAGCCGTGACAGTTCCTCCTCTCGATGTCCAAACCAGGGAAGTAATTCAGAAGGTAGCTGGTAATCATCATGTAACCTACAGATCACAAAGGAATACAGGTGTGGCATGAACCTCTGCAGAGAGTAGCTTGTAATGCATTTTCTCTTCTGCACTATTTACATGATTTTGTTTTGAGTTTCAGTATTTTTACAAGTTCAAGTCTGCCATAACAATAAAAGCACTGCTAGAAAATGTTGTTCCAGCAATTGGTGAGAATGTTAACCTGGAACTTGGGCCTTAAATTGCCCCTGGAGGGGGACACAGCGTTGGTGCAGATGGCGGGCCACTGGACAGCGTTGGCCTTGTCTCAGCAGATCAGTGCAGAGACAGCCAATGAAAGGCATACAGAACACAACAAAAAGCCTAAAGGGACTCCCCACATCCTAATCCGATAAAGCATCTGCTGGATGCGCCAGAACAAGCCTGATTGGTTGTTAATCCATACCCCTGGCTTACAATTTCTGGAGAGCAAATTAAGTCCCTTGTCAAACGGACCCCAGCTAAATAATGTCTGGGACTGTCCATTTTGATTAAAGTGAGTTGAGAGCAACTCTGTTTCGCCGTGCCTCTGAACTCATTTTGGAGGTGAGCCTCACGACAGAAACATGTCTGAAGGAAAGGTTGAAGATCAGACTGAAGGCTTGGCAGCATGTGGCTGAGTGTGATAGCCCAACTCTATCAAAAACTAAAGCTTTTGTGAAAAGCTTCCCGAAAAGCCTCTGACATCGTGCATTCTGTGTGTGGACACTCACAGTTGGTAACCTGTTTTCCCAAAGGTTTCACAGAGTATTTTCTCTTCAAAGGTGATCGATACCTCTCTTAATGAAGCAGAAAATAAAGAGCAACTCTGCAGCCATTCATCACGGGACGCAGTGAGCTATTCATCATCGTTAGGCGATGAGAGGCTGGGCTGCCTCGTCTGAAGCAGTGGCTGCATTGCTATGAAATTACTGATGATTGTGTTCTCTAATGCCAGTAAATATCAGTGACTTTAGCAGCTGGAAGCAGCAGACCTCATAATATTCCATGGGCTTTAATTTGGTTCTACAATAAATGTCCCCCAACTTACTTCTTTGCAGTGGAATTTCTCCCGCTGTAAATCGTGTATTGAAAGTAAACAGATCATACATTTACCAAAGGATCGTAAAAGTAAAAAATGTGGAGATGGTATGTCTGTAAATTCAGAAATGAGAAATGAAGTGCTGTTTTCTTTTCAGCTATATAAAAGCATGAAGGCAGATATAACAGTCCTCTCTTTTCCCAATGTTTATGCACTGCTAGCCCCAAACGAAAATGAAACCACCCATCATTAATCTAAATGTGTGACTCAAAATGTGCTGGGCATCTTCATCTGATCAGGTCCTAGGTAAAAAGTGCTCTGTGCTCAGCTGACTACATGTATGTTTTAATGAGCAGTTTTTTTTCCCTCAATAAGTTTGATTTTTCCTTATGACAAAGGCGCCCAAGATGACAATGCCCAGATTCATTAGGCTCAAACTGCCTAATCACACCTCATTTTCACGTATGGATTTGTCACTTTAGTCCAAACCATTATCCCATTTTGGCGACTCTGCTATGTTACCACTCTTCTTTCATCAGTACATGATCAGAATGAAAATATTTGAGGCTCTGGGCAGAAATAAATATTGCGTTTTTGTTCTGTTTTCGTTTTTTTTTCAAAAGAGAGTGAAGAAGAACCGTCTCCTTTGGTAATGCCTGTATTGTTAAAGGCTTTTCTTGTTTAGCATCCCACGAAAAGCTGTGTTTGATCAATCCAGATTTCTGTGCAGTTTCCTACCTGCTTGTGCAGCAGTTATCAGGGCGGTGTTGCCTTCATTGTCCTGCCAGTTGACATCCAGGTACTGGCAGTGAGACAGGCCCATGACCACATCGACATAGCCACGGTAGCACGCCACGATAAGGCCCGACTGAAACACAGAAAAGAGAAGGAACTGATTCTAACAGATTGAGAAGAGACAACTGGACTTCTTGGATCTTGAAGACATTTCACCCACATAATCCAACAGGCTATTTCACTTGTGGACTACATTTTAGGGAGTATCAGCCTATAAGAAGAGAGGGCCTTGCAAATATGAGGATAATTAGTTATCCTCACCTGTGGGTTTTTTAAGTGTCCAGGTGGGAATTCCTGCCATGTATCAGAGCTCAGCAAAAGAATAAGCAACACATTGAAACTTCAGTCTCTAAAATGGATTTTAAAATGTTTACGCACAGACTCTATGAGCATAGACATCTCTGCTGCTTACCCCACAACTCCAAGAATGAAGACGGACCACTAATAAGAAGACTTTTTTTTTACCTTTGTGTTTTTGTTTAAATATAATGTCTCACTTGTATCCCTGTTACATTTAATTGAAATAGGTTCAGTGTTTATAGGGACTCATAATGGTCCAGCAGGACATGAAGGTGTGCCTCAATAATATCACATCAATGACTAAACTAGCCAAACAGATGGTGTCAGCATTTAAGATTACAATGGTGTAAATGGGCTGGGATATTCCTAATGACCTGATTTGTTGTGATTTTTATTCATGTCATGTTTTTTTCATTTTGATGTCTGCAAAGCGACGCCTGACTCTAGTAAAACATGCTGATAACGCCCTTCTCCATCTGTTGGCTTTTCATGTCAAATTAAACAATGACTGACTTAGTGTCAGACGAAACATTAACTGTTTATGGAGCTGTCACCGAGCTTAGTAACATATTTGTGTTCCTTTCCAACGCAGTCCTACAGTGTTATGGTCACAGTACAAAGCTCCTCTGTCTAATCCAGCTACAGAACACCGTATCTCTTACGCAGTGCTAGGGTCAGTGTCCTTTTTCAGCCCGTTAACAGCTAAGCTCCTTCTTTAAGTTGTTACTGTGCAGTTTACACTCCCCATCTGTTACTGAAGGCTTAACCAATTCTCTGAACCTTCTTTCAGGATTTGTCCGTCCACGTGGGTTTTAATAGTATTTTGTTTAATCTAATTCCACCATTAAATTACCCGTGTTGGCTTGGAGATATTCACTGGAATTATCAACACGACTGAATCAGTTTTACCAAACATTGTCTGCCACAGAAGAAGTTGGTCGTGTTGACCTTAGTATTTTGAGCTGGATCAGAAATTAGACCATGACCTGATTTGAGCCAGACTTTAATCTGCGAAGTTGAGTGCAGACAGGGCTTTTGTAGGTTGCCCTGAGGCGAGTGTGTGGGCTTTGAGACAAGATATAAAACTGGGTGATAGCCTTCAGTTACTTTTTGTCAACCAGCAAACAACAATCTTTGTGCTAGAGGATATGTAGCATCTTTTTCAAAAGCCTTCTTCAGTCCTAACTGAAAGGGGGTCCCAGGTGTTGGGCTACACTAAAAGTCATTCCAGTATTCAGTTAGCTCAGAACAAATGCAGAACAGCCTCAAAACCGTAACTTTAAAGTAAATGTACAGAGCTCAGATACCTACTCTTCCATTCCGGTCTGTTTCCTTGACTTCTTCTTGCGTGACTCCTTGTCTGATCATAATCTTGACAATGATGGCGTTGTTATTGCAGCAGGCCTTGAAAAAGGAGATGGGTTCAGGGCTGTCGGGGCTTGGCGAGCGGTACATTCGGGTGATGACCGCATTGTCCGGGGGATAGAAGGAATCATCTGAGGTGATACTTCGTGTGTCTGGGTGATCCGGCAAGGCCTCAAAGTCCAATTCCTCAAACTCCTGATAGACATCATCATCATCCTCCCAATAGTTTTGCATGTAATCAACTTCAACCTCACACTCTTCTCCATTTTCATCAACCTCACTGATTGACATAATGGGTGGACCTGCAGCCACTTTGTCAGCTCTGTACTCAGAGTCAATAGCTCCAATCCTTCCAGCCACTCCATTCTCTTGAATTCTTGAATCTTTCTCTTGCTCCTCTGTTATTAACACCATTTAAATCCTCCCCCTGCCCCCCACTTACCTCTCAGAATTTATGTGGGGTTCCAGTGCAGTTGTTGTAGTACCTAATGTTTAAGTCCACCAACCCATCAGAACGTGGGGTCTCATTCTACCCACCACACTTCGGAGTTTCTGACTCACAGGTAAGCAGTCAAAAAGGGCCTCAGAGGAGCCGTAACATAACTGCACCCGCCACCAATTCTACAGCATCATTGAATAAACCCGTTTAAGGATTCCAGAGAAGTCACAACTTCACAAGATAATGTCCAAGTTTTGATCATAAACATTACTTGAGGTAGTCGCCATCTAGTGAAGTGAAAAAGCAGAGGCGATGACACCTGAGGGGAACATCATTGCTCCCTTAGCTTGTATGTGAAGATCGCATTTCCCAAAACATCCATGAGCCTTTAAAATGCGGAAAAGCCACTGCCCTGGTCCATTTGCCTCTTCGCAGAAGTACCAACAGCCTCATCTGCCACAATGCACAGAACCTGGTCAAGCGCCTTGAATTCCCAGATTGTTGATGGTTTGAAGTTGTCTTGAATTCAGAAAGCAAAAGAATCGACAGCACTCCTGACCTGAAACGGATGGCACAGAGCAACTAATCCGGTGCTTCCCTTCTCTGTGATGACGGCCAGCTCTCTGGTGAAACGCCTCAGGATAATCCATTCGGGCTATCTCTCTATCTCTTGCCCTTCTGCAAGAATACAAAAATCTTTAATCTTTTGGCACAGTCTGCTAAAGGGCCACAACTTTTGAATCAGGTTATGGGTCTGGACTTTGATTGGGCCATTACTACAAGTTGATTCCTCTCAGCAGTTTAGTTTCATGTTAAATTGAAGTCTAGAATAGACATGAACAGCAGTGTATGCAGTAGTGTTGTTAGTCTTCTCATGACTGGGAAGTGCCCGGGTTATGTGGCTGAAAACAAGCCCGAATCATCAGCCTTCTACCACCGTGCTGTTCCTGGTTTACATGAGCTATACCTGAGGTCTGGCCCCAGAGCAGGCAATCAAATCTAAGCAGTGCACTTATCTCTCCAGAACTCCTTAAGGAGCGACGTCACAGAGGCCTTACTCCAGGATTTGATCACCATGAAATATGTTAATCCCATTGTGCTCTTAAAAATTAAGCACAGGTTGGATAAAAAAGAGCCCAACATGAGAAATCTGGTTTTAGCTCCGTGTGCTCCTAATCTGCCCTTGGACAAAGTGTTGGGACTTTGCCTTAGCAGAGGTAATTGGATTCAGCAGAAATAACCCCACATCCTGTTTCCTAAAGCTGCACCAGCTCCAGAGATGATCCTCCAATAGTGATGAGCCGTTATCAGCCGGGACTGAAATATGTGTTTGACTGTGTGATGACACAATAAACCTGATGAACGTCTCGCTGTGGCTTTGTTTAAAGGAATTTAGCAGCTCCTGATAATGTCAGTTGTGAAATACAGTCAGGCATTTGCTCTGAACCTGGCTGAGAGAGGGGGCTCTGCTCAGTTTCTTGTTGGATTCAGCAGCCTAAAAATCTGATTGTCCTTGATTCTCTTGCACTTTAAAGCTTTAGAAAGCTTGTGAATCCACCGGGATTTAAAGTTATGTGTCGCAATCAGTCTCTTTAACCTAACGGCTTTGTGAGATGGGTTTTCATTGTTTTGTAACTCCATTATCTTTTTGTGCTTTTGGCTTCTCTTTACTTTAATTTTCCCTCTTCCAGTGTGTTGGTAGTGTGAAGAACAAACAGCACTTTAGCTTAATCTTAACAACAGTTTATTATCATTCCATGTGACAGAACCAACAATCAATAGCGTTTACTTTATGTTACAGTACATGCCACCTCCATTTATGCACATATAAAAAAATAGAAATCATTTGGTTTTAGAAATTGAAATTCAACACCAAAATGGTCCAGCTCAGTCTGAAGGTACTAAAAGGTCACTTTATAGCATCTTTTATTTATATTTCTGTGTGTGAGAGAGAGAGCAGCACTACAGCTGTTAGCACAAAACCTAATGTGATTCACAACCCTTATTAATGGAAAAGCAGTTAGTATCTACTAAAATCCTAAGAGTACAGTTTAAAAACACAAATTAAATCCATTGTGCAGTCAAATACTGACATCCCTCAATGTGGGCTGAGTAAAATAAAGTTAAAAAACACACACACAAACCCAGCGATGATGATTGTGTTACAATGGAGTCTGAAATGATTGTAACCGTGGTATAAAGTGCAACGCAATAAAACATGAGAATGAACAATGAAAACTCTCATTTCTACATGATCGGTTCAGACCCCCCACCAAAAAAAAAACAAAAAAAACAAAACAAAGCATCTTCTCATTGTCAGGAGGAAGCAGTGGAAGAATGGCTGAGGCTCACTGTCAGTTCTGTAGTGATTATTCTCGGTTCTGAGGTCAACAGTCCTGACTTCTACTATCTGAAACGTGAAAGTTAAGCAGAGCTGAGTTGAACAAGTGGGACGCCAGGAGGACAATGGCCAAAAGTAAAGCGTTCGCCTTCACATGCAGAGCCTTCACAGAGCCGCTGAGGTAAGGGATGCAGAAACAGATTGAAACTTACTCCCTAACTTTAGGAGAATCCGCTTGTCATGCTTTCACACGTCCAGTGAGAGATCTATTTAAGACTGCAAGCTGTCATTTATCTATCTATTATTGTCTGTATTAAAACAGATGAGATGTTTTGGCTCTGGAGGTGCCGGTTGGTGCTGCTCATGCTCAGTGCATGCGAGTCCAAAAGCACAGCCTTTTTAAGATGCAGCACCTCTATCAGGGCTGCCACTAAAGCGATGACAGGAAGGTCCACAGCTGCCTGAGTGGGCTTAGTTTGCAAAGCAAAATAAGAATAAACACAGGTAACAACCTGAGCCGGATTCCAAAAGCCCTCACTGATTCTTCGAGAAGGCCGCTTTCTGGTGAGTTCACCTAGACCTCGGCCGTTTGCTTTTTTTCAAAGAGCTTTCTGACCTGTCGCTCTACTTCTTGATGACTTCTAAAAGCTCCTGGTTGAGACTCTGTCTCCTGTCTGGCGCTGTGTGGCTGACTCGCCCGCCTGGCCTGTCTGCACTCTGAGCCTGAAATAAACATCTGCACATCAGACCTACATTAGGTTCTGTGTTTTTTGCTGATGAATTACCAGTTGATTTGAAATCTGAGAGCAAAGTCCAGCATTCTATCAAACCTCACGGGAGGCTCTGTCCAAAAGCAAATTAGTTTGATCCTTTGCTTTTTTTCTTGAATTTTACCTCCCTCAACAAACATATTCTAAAACAGCAAAATAAAATACAGGACTAAAAAAAGACATCCTCCACCACTCCAGCACTGCGTCCTGCCTAACCACTGACTTTGTTTGAGGAGAGTTGGCAGTGGGAGCAGGACCAACTCATCACCAGCTCTGTAAGTATGAAATGACACTCAACCTAAGTAGCTTTTTTTTCACATTTCAAGCAAAGCACAATCTGAGGTAACAGCTACGCTCTACTTACCTGACTTCAACCTAAAACTTTGTAAAATGTACATTGAATTAAAAAAGGGGGAATGGGTGCGTATTTGACAGGAGGAAGAGCCAGCTGTCTGTTTTGCAGGTTGCTTAGAACCTCATGCAGGTTTTTATTTACTGTTTTTGCCTCCTTGCCAATGGCCGTGGGGGGGTTTGCGGATAAGAAGGAGCAAACAGCGGTCAGAAGTCTGTGTGTGCTGTTTGAAGTTGACAGCCAGGCAGAGAGGAGGAGAAAAGCTTTCCCTAGAGAAGCTACAGCCAGTGATCCAGCTCAGGGTCAGCTCTACGAGGAGCTGCTGAGGGAGGAGGTGCTCGTGCTCCTGCCCGCTTTACGCTCGTAGTTTACAAGTCGCTGTCCCACCAGGTATCTGGGGGAGGAGAAAACACATCCTTATCATTCATCCTGCTGTTATGGATGACGTGGATGTTTGTCCCACGGCAGTGAGATGACAAAAGGTCTGAAGCAATGCATCAAAATAATCTGCCTTTTTTTAATTCTAACGCAGTTTTAAGCCTACTCACTTGTCATTTTTGATGTGTTCATAGAGGCGTTTGAACTGGCGAATCTGAAAGGACAGTATGGCCAATATTATGACCACCATCAGCAGGAAGGGGTAGATCCTCCTATCCACCAAGGTCTGCATCTCTGGGGTCACGCCTGCAAGCAGAGAGGAAGTCTGAGCAACATGGCCGAGATCTCTAAGGCAGGAAAAACATGATCCACTGAAGACACGGGAGACTGTACAGGAACATCTGCCAGCAGACCATCACATGTCACTGAGATACACCTAAACACTTTACTGAGATGTGGATAGCATCATTCAAACAGCAATTCAAGCCCTGAAGAGACATCAAAGCCAAACAAGCTGAACCCAAATCAGTTCAGAACAAGCCCAGCTTCACCGTGCATAAATTCCTCTGGGATTTCATTATTTCACTCCAAAAATGTTGTTTCCATGGATCCACTATATGGACACTAAAACTAGCTGTTTCACACTGATTTGCTTCATATGAAGTTGTTTTATTCCTAACAGATAAAAGAACAACTCTTCAGGATACGGAGAAGAAGCCACGTTTCTTTGATCATTTTCTTACTGGGATGCACAGCTGAAATGGCACAAACAAAAGCAAGTGCTTTTTGAGCTGCTCAGGGATAGGATATGTCACATGTATTAAAGTGGAAAACAGAGCTATTATTCCTCATTAGGACATCTTTGACATGATTCATAAAAGCAGAGCAGAGTGCAGAGAGCAGATGCAGCTGGGAGGAAACAAAGGAGAAAATCAGTTCTTTTCTTTATCGACTGGTTTGAAAAGCGATGCCTGTTGGGGGGTTTGCAGGTACCTGAGCCATTCAGAGACTCACCCAGCACTGGTGTGACGCCTTTAGAGATGGTGTAGGGCACGCAGAGAGACAGCAGCAGGACGCAGATGACGGGGGCGGCCAGCCTGCGCACGATGAAATAGAGGTCGATGTTTCTAATGCCGTTGGCATAGACCTGCAGAGAGAGACAGCCACTCCTGTTTCAAAAAGTTCACATGCATCTTTAGCTTCCAGAAAATACCGATGTGTCCAGGTTTGAGCATCTTTGACAGGATTCAAGCACTGACCTGCTCTATGACTGTTTTGAGCCACCACTGAGGCCCCATCAGTGTTATGGCAGCAATGATCTTAGCATGAAGGACACCCAAAGCCCAGTCCTGCAACAAAGACAGTGGCAGAGTAACCATCCAGACTCCGTGTCCTCATGGCTTTGACACAAAGTCCCACCGCATCAAGTCAGCTCTGACAATGAGGTCATTAACACATGAACCCATTTAGCAAAGCAGTTTTTATTTCTGGATTTTTCTAGTCCCATTACCTGTCACTCTTACTTATACTCCTACCTGCCAGGGGTAGAATAGGGGTGTCTGGTCCAGTGGAACTCTAAGAGGGGCGACGATGACCAGCTCAAACAGCAGTCCCAGCAGCAGAGGAATCACCCCCGCCAACATCACAGCCACCAGGATGGTCTTCAGAATCTGCTCACAACCACACCCACCAAAGAAATACACGTTCAAATACATGTCTAAGATGCCATTAGCTGGGCTCACGACGGGGACACTTTACCATGAGCGTCCACTCGTGGACTTTGAGTAGGATGATGTTCCGGCCCTGTGGCATCCAGGACAGCAGCACGGTGGCCGCTCGTATGGCCAGCCAGCAGACGTACAGGCCGCTGGCTGCTGTGTACAGCTCGTGCACCATCGCACTGCCCATCCACAGAGACATGAGCCAGCGACCCACACACACTGGCCCACAGGAGGAGAGCAAAAAGGAAAAGTTATAGGCAGGCGCACGCCGATGGTGTCCTGAGAAGTGGGATGTGCAGGCCGGCAGGGCGTAGGCTGTCTTACCCGGCAGTGTGAGACATATCAGACTTGCTAGTAAAAGAGTCACACACATGAAGACGACAAGCAGGACGATCTACACAAAAGACAAAACAAAACTAATTTAATATAAGCACAATTCTCTTTAACACCATCAACTGATCAAATAGGAGCACCTTGAGGGAGAAGTTGGTAGGCCGGATATACGGCTGGAAACCCACAGGCCCCCCCTGCTGCAGGATGGCCTGATGGGCAGCGTGCAGCCCCTCCCCCATGCCCGGGAGGCGGTTGTTGTTATGGCGCCCTGGGGGGTTATTCGGTTGGTTTTCGTCGTCTTCGTGGTCCCCCAGCAGGTATGAGTGGAGGTCCCTGAAGTGGAGAAACGTTTCCTTTTATTGCTTTGTAGTAACCGCCTGAGCTTTTCTGAATGTCCATAGCTTTTTCACAGTCGGGCTGACGCTACCACTGCACTGAGCTGTGTCTCTACATTTTAAAAGCTACAGATTCCACCTGCCTATAATGAAATCTGCAACATGTGTGTGTGAGTGAGGCCTACAGCACATATCCAGCGGTGAAGGTCCAGGCGTGGACCAGGCGCTTGAGCCACTGGCGCGTGTGTCCCTGCTCCAACAACGCCGGCAGCACCACCTGAAGGAGGAGCAGCTCCAGCGACAGCTCGCTGACGGGGGCATCGCTGTAACACACCCCAGACAAGACGCACATCACTCCAAAAGACAACGCTGCAGGCAACAGCTCTGTTTGTCCCTAAGCATCCTCTCATCCTCAGTGAGAACTGAGAAGGGGGTTCTGCGCACCTGTACAGCATGACGTTGTAAGGGAGGAAGGTTGGGAAGAACAGCTTAATGATTCGGATTGGAAGCCAAAGCATCAGCAGAACTATGGAGCCAAACACCACCTGGAAATACACACACGTCAAGCACGATCAGAACAATGGAACACGTAACACAAAATCAGAAATTATTTTATCATTACGTGCACGGACATGAGCCAAAAAGAAAGATCTAGGCAATAGATTCAAATTTAGCTGATCACTTACACACTATGAGCCCTGTTCACACTCAGGCCTACATGTGCAGAGGACACTGTGTGGACGGAGTCTGACCTTTATACTGAGAAGCCCTTAATATGTACACATCTGGCTCTACTCCTGACTATATAACTTATTAATTAGGGGTATAAAAGTCTTATTTCCAGACTTGATGGGGCAGAACTCCAGTATCTGCATCTAAAAAGAAAATGAGTGTGGAAGTTTTTAATCTGTATGTTGGAACAACTTCAGTTTATATGTTAAGTAAATAAACTAATATTTCCGAGTCACCAGAGAAACCAAAGCTCGAAGTCAGATCTGAGGAAGAACTCAGCACTGGAGTGATTCCTTAAGAGATGGTTAATTCTACTGTTCAGATTTGTTCTTCTTTTCTTTAAAAATCTTGGCTTTAATAATATACAAACTGTATTTTGTTTCAAGAAAAATCTGCATCTTTCTCCTTTAGACATTTTGTAGTTAGCAGGACGGCTGAGAGAGATTTGGGGCGTCACAGAGCAGAACGTCATGTGACTGACCACTGAGAGTATAAACCTCCTGAGGTGTCTGTAGATGGGAAGGTGGATCATCTCCTGCACAGGGTTGAAGTCCGGATCATTCAGATTCCTCAAAAACCACAGAACACCAGGGCGCAGAACCTGTGAACGCAAACACAGCATCGTCAAAAACCACTGGAGATTCTGTTTCATCCTGATCGACCTCACTTAATGTGGCTGGGACTCCATTCTCACCTCTCTGAGTAAAAGAATGAAGGAGGCGAAGTAGAAGACGTAAACCATCCCAACCAGCCAGTGGAGGAACATGGTGGTGCCGGGGGCGGAGTCAAAGCTCTGCTCTCTGTCCTTCAGAGTGGCATCAAACATCTCCTGCAACCAATCAAAAGCTCTGTCAGTTCAATACACACTGACAAATATAGTTCTTCAGGGGGGAAATAAAACGTGTTTTGTTGGTGCAGCATCATCACAGCGTATCATTAGTTTGCTACGTCAGGCAGAGCCAGCATGTGGCTGAACAACAGCATCAAATGTGTCCACTCAGCATGTTTGTCTTACCAGAGAACAAATGTCGAGCCACCAACCACAAATAAGCGGGAACAAGCCTATCTCCATGACAACCAGCAATGACACCTGGGACATAGAAATTGTTTGTTTTATTACAACTACTTAAGTTTCTGTTTTTATGTAAATTGGATGTTTTTCTAGTTGGAAAACCGTCCTCCAGAGTGGAGCCATCGGTGTACCTTGACAACAATGTAGCAGACTCCCAGAAGGCGCCTGGAGCGCTGGAACCGCACCAAAGAAGCCAAAGCCTTCAGCGGCACAGGTTAAGGACTCACACATTCTATGACATACCATGTACAAACATTTTCTAGATCATTTGCGCTTCTGATGGTCACAGTCTGGAAGCTTAAACCATTCTGAAAAACAACCGATCTGACACGGGTGTGTACAGCAGGCCTGTTATTTGGAATGATGCTGAGGATACATGGCAGACAATGAGCGCCCCAGCCAGGAGGATGTAACCCAGTATCGTCGTGATGAGGCCGTCAAAATGGGATGCTTTAATCTACAACAAACCATGAAAAACAGGATTGAAAACATCACTGTGCTACTCGTTAGAAATGGTGGTTTCTCTTTCTGCATCACTTACATAGTCTTCAAAGCCCAGTCCAACTACTGAGAAATGGCCGATGTGATATGGGCAAAATGCTGGAGGGACACAAGGACAATAGGTCAGAGCTGCTGAGGTCGGGGTTCATACTGTACACAGCCTCTCTCGTCCGGCTAGAACACCAGAAAGACTTTGCACCGTGACAAAAAAGAAAAAGGGAGGATGTTTCTTGAGGGAAGTGAGTTGGTGGGACTTACCAAACACCAGGATGAAGAGAGTGTTGAGAGACACCACCCAGAAAACATGCTCCTGAAGAACACACACCATTCGTTTTCATTCACAGTGCAGTGCTGTTGCATGAAAATGTGTGTGGAAATATCTGTTTTCTCCTATTTGAACTGAAACTAACCATGAAAACGGTTCACACAGCTGAATACAGAGCTTTCTGAGTGCACACTCACCAGGAAAACTAAGGAACCATCCAGCCCCAGCATCTAAAACACATTGAGCACAGAAGTAATGGTTGCTACTTATGACACATTCCCTAATGAAGAAATACAAGCCTTCAGGACCAGTTCTAATATTACAAAGAAAACTGAGGGATGTGTAGGCACACTAAACAACAAGAGACCATTTCTGTAATAATGGCTTTACATGTGTGTCCTCTTACTCCATTTACAATCAATTTTTTCTCCAATAGCCATAGTGCACCACTTAATGGAGGAGACGGAGAATAAAAATGTTTCTCACTCTTTCCCAGGTCAGCTCTTCTGCAGCTCTGTCCCACTCCAGCGCGTTCCAGTTCAAATCCTCTGAAAAAGGAACACCCACATAGGAAAAGGCAGGAATAACAACTAGCTGGTAGGTGGTTTTGGGTACACAGAGCAAAAAACAGGCTTAAGTAAACCTCCCTCTGCATGAAATTTCAAAACCTTTAAGAAAGAATTATGCAACATAAAATTACACGCAAAGTGCTTGTTTTCTAAAATTACAATAAATTAATATTCAAGTGAACATTCAGAAACTGCCGTTAGAAATCGGAGCTAAAACAAAGACCTAAGACATAAGTACCTTGAAAACAGCATTACTGTTTTGTTTTTTATAAGCGCTGACCTTGTCCTCCATTATTGGCATCAGCAGCATCCTCCTCTCTGCCCTCCTCCTCCTCCTCCTCCTCATCCTCTTCCTCATCTTCCCCATCATCATCTCCTTCATCATCATCCTCCTGTTCATCTGGGTCGTTGCCGGCGTCTGGGGGGGCGGCCGGCGCCTGCTCATCAGGACCCGGCCCTGCCGGCTGCTGGCCCGCAGCCTCCTGACCATTGACTGGACCGTTACCTTCTGGGTCCTGAGGGACAAAAAGTGCGAATGTCACCGTACACAGAGACATAAACTCCAAATCATCCATCCATCCATCCATCCATCCATCCATCCATCCATCCATCCATTATCGTTACCCATCCATCCATCTATCCGTTATTGATACCGCTTATTCCCTGATGGGGTCGCGGGGGAGAACTGGAGCCTATCCCAGTAGCCAATGGGCGAGAGGAAGGGTCACCCTGGACGGTCCCCAGTCAATCGCCCATTGACCACTGGGATAGGCTCCAGTTCTCCCCGTGACCCCATTAGGGAATAAGCGGTAACGATAATAGCTGGATGGATGTTCAAAAGCAAAGTGAAAATGAGAACTTTTCTTCCAGCTCTGATGCCGGTGGAGCGTAAAGGTAAGTCACCTCATGAGCCTGCGCGGGGCCGTTGGGCGGGTTGGGAACCAGGGGAGGCGGGTTCTGCTCCAGCCACTGAGGGGCGCCGCCGTGCACGATCTGCTCTCTGAGCCACACCAGACTGATGAAGGCACACAGCGTGCACGTGACCACAAAGCAGCCCTGAAGGCAGTCAGCGAGCAGGTTCTGCCTACAAGGGAGACATTTTCCTCCTTTACATCAAGATGGTTACAGTCATTCCAAATTATTCAACAAGAATCTGAGCAGAGGAGGTCACAGGATGGAAAGAAGTGACTGCTGGGGCTTTGTGAAAAAACTCAATTTTTTATCACCTCTGCAGAATTTTAAAAATCGGTTGAGGATGAAATGTACACATAATAGAAGAAAAACAAGAGCAGAGACTCACGTTGAAAGCATATCTAATGGCAGAGTAAGAAGAGAGCTCACAGAGCCGGTAAACAAGCACTTGTAGATGCGACCTGTGAAAAACAAACAAAATAATGGCAATAATATTAATAAACATCTTAAACTGTCAGCTAGTGAAAAACTTAAACTCTTGTTTCTCACTCTTAAACTGTATTAAATTTAATTGTGAAGAAAAAAACAATAGACCTAAAAAAATATTTAGACTGAAATTTACTGGTTGAGGCAAATCAAGGATTCCAGCAGTTTGCTCCCCCTAAACAAGGCCAATTCCCTGTGTTTTCAAACTAAATTACAGCGTCCCAGTGATCCAACTATAATTCTTGGTCTAAAACAGAATGTATCTTCCCAAATTTAGCTGGAGACATTACAAAGAAGCATCGTGTTTAAGTACAACGTGGGTAAATGTCTGTAAGGGGGGCATGAACAATGAGCAAAAACAAGAAAAAAATATGAGCAAATCTCAGTTTCTCAATTTTGTACAGCCTGAAGTCACCAAGAAAGTAAACAGCACTTTCGTAAACAGAAAAAATAAACATCGTCTGCTAGGTTGTGGCTTACATGCTGTGAGAGGCACTACACCTAGCCAGGCAAAGGCCACCAGTGTGTAGTGGAACCAGTATCTTATAGCTGTTCCGATACTGGTGACCAGACCTGCAAAGATATCCTGGACAGGAAGGCGAGATGGCATGTCCGGAGAGTATACTGCACACAAGGATTGTAGGGGGGAGAAAACAGACAACGGTCATTTAGAGGCGCTTGACCGAGACATTAAAACTCCTCCTTGGGAAAAACAAGCTACTTACTTGGAGTAAATGCAAACCTGTGTTTGCATAGTTCACAGTATTCCTTTCGACTGTGTTTTAGCCACTGCAGTAAGCTGTAAAAACAAAAGTACATGCTTTTATTTGCAGCTGGTCTGCCCTTAAACAGTATCTCTGACACGCCTTGACCTTTAACTCATTCGCTGCCAAAGACGTCTATAGACGTCTCTTCCATTCCAACCGCTGACTGCCAAAGACGTCTATAGACGTCTTTTATGTTTTTCAATGCGAGTGGCTTGGGGGACGATCGGCGAAAGTTTTTCCGTAAATATCGGCTTCTAGACAGAGTATGGACTAACAAATTTACCCTCTAGGTAGTTGTGCCACTTTTGATGGGAGATTAGCATAGATTGTAAGCAAACAAAAAACAAACGCAATGGTTCGCTATGAGAGAAATGGCGCCGGTGAGACGCACGTCGAAGAAGAACGGAATAAGGTAGGAACAAAATTTTTTTTCCTGATGATAGAAGAGAGTCTACTCTTTCTTTTGGTGTGTTCGGTGTTTACATAGTCATAGCACAATCTGTTCTGTGGCTCTTGAAAAATCAGTCAAAATTCTCAAAAAACTCTGGCAGTGAGCGACTCTCTGTTCTGAAAATGGCTGGCAGTCAATGAGTTAATGACATGAACCAGGGCAAAGTCAGGACACTTTGGCCCCCTTCACACCAACATTTGAGTCCCTACGCACCACTCCTGGTGGATGAACTTGATGCTGCCCGTGCACACACAGGGGTGGTAGAGAGGCTTGTCCTGGGTCCCCTCTGACCGACACACCCGGCAGATGTCCCCTGAACAGAGAGGACACAAAACCCGAAAGCTGACATGGTCCCTGAGTCATTTCACTGATATTCCACAGAAATACAAGGTCTTACACATTTGACGCAAAGTGTAAGCAGAAGACTTTATTGAAATGTTTTGGCACAGAGCGGGCCGGTGTCCAATCCCGGGATTACCCGTGCTGCTCACTGACCAAAATAACCCGGCTATAATTAGCCCGCGTCGGCAGCATTCAGGATATCCCTGGTATTTCCTCGCTGACCGTCTTGAAAATGTACTGCCAATGGTACCAATAAGAACTGAGCATGGATAAAGAAATAGTGCTCGGTCTCAGAAAAAGATAGTTTAAAAATACTTTCTGAGGTTACATAAAAACAACAGTAATGACAACTGGAAAATAAGACATTTTGCAGAGAAATTTGAAACGACTCGCGTATTATTTCATGAAAAATGACCGTTCACATGCTAAAAGAGGCTTAAGCTGCTCAACTGTGTGTAACTAGCTTGTTACTGTAAGTGATGTGATAACGGTTACGTTCGATAAAATTAATCAACGTTATCTTCTGAAATGACTATTGACGTGCATCTGACATGGCCAACTGTTTAGTCTTTTACTGCCCTGACACTGCAGCATTTCAAAAATGTTTTGCTCACTGTAAAAAAAAGGGGAAAAAACAGACACCTATTACGGTTTCATGCACAGCTCTTAGGTAACGGGTGTTAGCTAATAACCGTTAGCCGGGTTGCTAAGGCCAATCTGTCAGCGGTTTCTGCTCAATGTCATCGTTTCTGCGTCGTCTGCCTCCGAATATAGATTAATGTGCCATGGACTGTGACTCATAATGTGTCATTATAAGTGTTAGAATACATAAACGCCAAACTATAAGGTAATAAAGTTTCCACATGAGCTACCTTCCTCTCCGGGGTCCATCTTGACTGGCTGCTCAAGGCAACTCTGCACAAAGCAGTCGTCCGGTTAGACGGTCCGTACAAAAGCAGTGACCGCTCGCTATCTCAACCTAATCATTTCTAGTTTGTGTTCTGCTGACGTCCCCACAGAATTTTGTTGGTGCCGCACGTTTCAGGATGGGAAAGAGCTTGTTTCAGGCAACAGTCCATTAGCTAGCGGTCAGGACATGCTCACAGCGTCAACATGTGATTCTGCTGCGTCCCACCGCTAGATGGCAGCCAAGAGCAACGACACAGCTGGATGATAAAAGATACTTTTAATTAGAAATTCATAAGTTAAAACAGACAAAACAGTGTATTTTTATGATTCAAAAGCACACACAAAACTTTCTTTCAGACGGGGTCATTACAGTCTTAACACAATCATGTTTAAAGTTACCCTCATGCCCACATCTGTACTCTGTTGTTGAGCTTTAGATGAAAACTAGCCACCCTTTATTGCTTTAATCTTCAGTTTTATAGCAAAACAGAACATGGATCAATCCATCTTAAAGCCTTACAAAGGTTGTACACTTAACGGGGAAAAAGAACACAGTCAGAACGTGTTGATCTCATGTGTGCGACTCTGTTGTGTCCTGTTCTTCTGGGGCTGTTTTTCCTGTGGGTCCAGGCTGCAGGTTGGAGTTGAATGTTCTGGCATCATACACCCACACAGTATCTATGCCTTCCCCTGCGGTATTTTCGGGGACCCATGTTGGAAAGGGGAAGCGGCAGGCCACCACTTTGGCTGTACTCGGCAGCTCACTCGCAAGTTTGTGTTCTAGCTGGTCCATCTGCAGACACAGAGAGCAAACATCAGGGTAGGGAAGATGGGAATAGTCTGGCATATGCGTCATATTCCAGGAAAGTACGAAGAATGTTTCTCTTTTTGAGGCAAACAGCAGAACTCACCATCTGAGGAACTCCAAAAATGACAACATTGGAGTACTGAGCAAAACTGACCTGGAGTAGGAAAGATTGGGAGGGACACAATTCTTTATTAAGACTTCATCCAGGTAACGCAGGCACGTTATGGCATCGATGAGGACTCACTGACCTTCCACAAGTCACAGATATGGAAAGACGTGGAGCGGTGGACCCCCTCTCTCCAGGCCCTGTAGCGGGAATAGCACACCAGCCAGGGGTTGAGCTCCAACCCGGAGGCCTGAAATCCCTGTTTGGCTGCAGCAATCACCTGCAAAAGGTCAAAGGGGGCCCTCCAGTTGTTGCATGGTTTTGTAAAGAGTTTGGCAAATGAAGATCTCCTGACATTGTGAAGCAGATCCAGATAACCTTCCTGAGGAAATTTTGGCTTACACATGACAAGTATGAGTGAAAAACTCATTCAAAGCAAAACATGAGCTTGGGTTTACTAGTACTGGTGAAGTTGGGTGTCCTCAACACTTACTATTCTACCGTCTCCGCTTCCGATGTCCACCAGTGTCCCTGATCGCCTCCGCAGCACACTGAGGACGTTGTCCACCTGAGCCGTGGTCGCCGGGACGAACGGGAGGCAGAACTTCCTCAAGGCGGGGGCCACAAACGGGGCGGCCACGGCGTACAGGGCGACCAGAGACCCCCCAACAACCCCGGTGACAACGAGCCCGAGGCGGCTCCTGGCTCCTTTCTCTTTAACTCCTCCATAAGGCTGTTCCGAGTCTGCAAAAATGTCTTCCTGCGGCATGATGCTAACTTTTCGGAGCTATCAGCGGAAGCTAACGCTAGCTGAGCTTCATATTAACCCCTGACCCAAGTACGGTTAAGCCCCAAATATCACTTCAGGGTTGTCACGAAAACATCACTGATTAAAACAAAACGAAAACCAACTAAGATGGCCCTGACACAAACATTAAATCTGACATGCAATAAACATGGTTTTACTTGCAAAGTGCTGCCCTTATACCGACCTGTGCAGCACTGAGATCCTCCGGGTTCGTCACAACGACAGGTTTCAAAAGTTCCGCTTGAGGCAGTTATCCGATATTGCATGTTCATGAGATTGTGCAGTAAATGTAAAAAATGAAGTGACAATATCATGTTGAAATTCATAGTATTTAATCAAATAAATAAACAAATCAGACACAAGATGGTATGAGTCAAACATAAACATAAGTGAAGTCTAACATAACACATTTATCCTAGTTTTGGCAGTCCAGTAATGCCCCAAATCAAGGAAGCAGCAATCATTATAGCCATTCATTCACAAAATGATCACAAATATGATTAATCGTTAAACAATATGTATAATCATAGCCACAGTGGAAAGGTCAGAAACAAAAGAGGCCAAAAGGGAACGGTGGTTCTAAGCAGATGTTATAGGTTTACATTTCTAACTTTGATCTATTCCTGTGACACATCACATTCTTGCATTTCCCCTGTGACATATAGATTTGTAATTCTTTGGTAAAGGGGAATTTCAGATAAAACCACAGGTGCATGTTTATTTCACAAGATTCAGTACATTCTGCTCATTTAATGCAGAATCTGGATTTCCCCTGAACATACTAATACAAGTCTAATCAATCAGCATTACAATTTTAAAGATAAGATGTGTTTTAGGCTACATAAGGAAAAATAAACAGACCATGACCTACACTTTCCTATCCTATCCTATTTTCTAACCCACTCTTTGCTCATTCCTCAAATTAGTTGCACTATGTTTCAATGCTGATTTCTCTTTTTAAGATGTCACTCTGCGGTGAGTTAAAAGTCATTAGATAGTGTACGATGGACAGTGTGGCCCAGCCCTGATGGACCATGGGGGATCTGATGGTGGTGCATGTGGTGCATGTTGTTACTGGGACCAACATCCATCATCAAGTCGTCCTCCTCGTCCTCTGGCCTGTACCCTTCGGCCCCATCCTGAGAGTAGCTGTGCTTCATCACCAGGATGCTGCGTCGGCCTGCCGGCGTGTTGTGGTGAGACAGGTGTGGCGACATCTGACCCACCATCGCCGGGGAAACGAGAGCCCCCCCGTCCGGCGCGATGGTGGCGTCCCTCATGCTGAGGTTGCTGCGGCTCCCGTGGATGCTGCCGTGGATGCTGCCGTGCACGCTTCCCTGATGGGAGCCGCAGTGGTGGTCCCGGATGCATTTGCTTTCGGAGCGTCTGAGTTTGTGAAAGTCCTCGGCCAGGGCGGCTTCAGTCAGCTCCCCGGAGGGAGCACGGCGAAGCGTGCAGAGCTCATAGTGAGGCGGCTCGAAACCAGGGTGGAGGAGCGCAGGGTCAAACTCATCTCTGTGGAAGAGATTTAAGGTCGTGTTTTGATTGAACCTTTGGTCTATCCGTCACATTGATGTCAGTTTCTACTGATTACAAGCTCAAGTGTTTTACCACCTCTTTTAGATTTCACTGCATCAGAAAGGCTGATGGCTGTCTTTTGTTTTGCATTACACAACAGATTTGTCAGAACATTTTTATTGCCTTCTTCAGAAAATAAGGTTGTGAAAGGGAAAGTCGAGAAATTTTCAATTGGTCAGCCTTGAAAATGCTCAAATAAAAAAACTGGAGAAAACATACGTACAGTTAAAATATCAATTTCAATTGAAGCTGCTGCAGGCTCACAGTTCATTTTTCTGTCTTGGCTGGTCACACAGAATTTTCCGGTGACTTATTAATCATTGTAGTGAATTACAAATATCTCACCTGCGAACAATGTATTTCTTGCGTGGCTGTTTGATCTGAATGATGATAGAAATTATGAGCAGGACGACAACCAGCCCACAGGTTACTCCAATGATGGTGAGGTTTGTGTGGTCCAGCGTGTCCAGGATACTGGCCTTTCTCTTCTCTGGTCAAACACACAGCACATAGGAAAGAAGCAGAGTCCAGTGATGTGCTGGGAATGCCCGACATAGCCGGTGGCCACAGTGGCTGGTCAGATACGTATTCATACCTTTGCAGCGATTCTCGTCCCATGGGTAAACACAGTTCTGGATCCCGTTGCAGACCAGGCTGTTGTTGATGCACATGTTGCTGTGGCAAAAAAACGTGTCTCCTTCGCACGGAGCTGGAAAGCAAAAGGTAGATGACCGTTCTAACTTAGTGTTGTCCCTTTGGTTGGGAGTTTAATCTGTAATGCAACAGACATCTCAGACACACAGTGACTGGATGACACAGTTGTTGTGTGTTTTGGAGGGTGTTGTTTGCTTTTTGGCAACATACTGGCTGAAGAAATAATAAATAAATGATAAAAAAACTGCAGATAAGTGATAGACAGGGATTGTGATGCACTGACTTGTCTTTCCCTGTCCTTGTTGAAGGCGTAGGAGCTGGAGAGTGATTCCAAAGAAGCCAATTGGAATTTCTTTAGGGATTTTTATTTGGTGACATTTTTGTTTTATTTTAGAATTTCCAGCTGCCCACTAATCAGAAAAACTGTCTGTACTGGAGTTAATGATTCGTGGGAAAAATTAACTGATGTATTATTTGATGAGAGAACATGACTTTTTTTACTTTTTATGGGAGTCTGGAGTTGGAATCAGGTTTTTTTTTCTCATACTAAGACACCTCCCCGGCAGCTGTATATCTGAATGCAGATGTCTGCATCCATCTGTTTATACAGTCAGTTTACAGCGAAAAGAAACATCGGAAATGGGAAATTATGCAATTCTTTTTTGCAGTGGCAATGTGGTTTGTGTCTGTGTTTTCAAATATTAAAACAGCTCTTTCCATGTTAAACGTGTGTGCTCTGAGGGTTATTTAGCTTAGTCGCAGAATCTCCTCTGCAAAGTTGTGAGTCATCTGATTCTGATAAATGTGTTAAGGAGAAAAGAATCCTTTGTTTTGTTTGATGCGAAAAGTATTCCTGCACTCACGTTCATGGAAAGTTGTGAACAGGATCTTGAATCGGCTTTTCCTGCTTCCCTCGTCCGCCCACAGCCTGACCACGCCCAGAGAGGTCACCAGCATCACGTCGTTGGCCACCGTGGAACAGAACTTATTCTTCAGGTGCTCCACCGAGCTGCTGCCATCGTAGATACCCACAAAGTTGCGCTTGCACTCATTTGAATTGTGCATTTCATATTCCAGGAAACGCATGTAGATCTGTGGGGGGGGGGGGGGAGGGTGAGTAGAGCAGAGAAAAGGGGCGGTGACCTGACAGCATTTTAATGGCAAGCACACCTTCTGAGTACCTTCAAGATTCAACAAACCCAAAAAACACTGTGAGGATTTTTATTTGAGGTTTACCAATAGATAGGCTGCACAAAGAGATAATATGAGACTAAATAACTTAATATCTGGAAACATTTATGCTGGTAAGACTTCAAAGGTTCAGTGTGTGAGATGCATCTTGCTTTTAACAGGCATTTAAAACACTGCTGATAGATTTAGTTGTTAGCAAACGGTTGTTTTTGTCCATAAATGCCTATATATAATTGTATGTGAAGTGAATTAGTTAGAGACTGTGCACACCTTAGCTCTGGGTGGCGCCCTGATGTACCACCTGCAGTCCACCGCATCGGTTAGCTGCGCCCGTCCTTCTCTGGCTATCTGCGCCGATTCCACATAACCCTCTGGACCGGTCAACTCAAAGTCACAAACTGTGGAGTGCAACAATTTGACAGCTTACATTTAACAATACCTTACTCATTCATAAGATTAATATGTGTTCTCAGTGATCTGATTCCCTTTATTAATGCTCTAAAAGATATACAAATACTTTGTTAAAAGATTTTTCTTAAGATTTTGTATGCGTCACATTTTGCCATTTGTAGCTTCTCATCTTAAAATGTTGGGTCATGAAAACGAATACTCACATGGCAGAGCTGGCAGCTCTCCAAGTTCTGTAAACTCAGGATCTGAGAGTAGAGCAAAGCAGGTTATGTCACAATGGAGACAAGGTGTGCACCACATAAGATCATGTGAAAATTCATATTAATTCTTCTTTTTTGACCATTGTGCTCAGGAAAAGGTAAAAATATTTTTAATGCATCATTTAGGCACCCCATAATTTATAGATTTTAGAAAATCGTTCAGCATCAGCAACTTCAGGTAACTGTTTTTATTGGTGATGTTTTCAGTCTCAAGTTGATGCTCAGGAGTTTTGTCCCATTCCTCTTTGTAACATTGCTTCAAATAGTTTGGCGCCAAAAAGACTTTTTTCAAAACACAGATCTCTCTCCCAGTATTCTGATTCCACACTTTTACTGAGTCGCCCTCTTTGCTCACTTTTCCACGGCACCTTGTTTCTTTTCCGTTCCCTATAGGTTAAAAGAGGAGTTGGATGAATAACAGCAACATCACAGAGGTGTGTGCTGACATGCTGCATGTTTTGCAAATACATGGCTGTGCATTATGGTCAAACAACCCCACAACAGGACCCTGATCCATACGGGTTGTGTTTCGTTCAGCCGCCTTTTCAGAAATCTGAGCTACCATGTAGTTTTAAAGAGGAGAGGTCCACTCCAGCCAATCTGAGAAGTTATTACATGTGAATGATCTGTCCTTCTAGAATGATCAGCTCCAAACAGCAACAGTTATTTAGCTAAAATAATTTCTTGTGTCTGCTTCCTGGATTTTTGAGTTGCATACTGAAGGCAAGCAAAATGACTAAACGTTTCATCTAATTCTTTTGAAGAGCGTCACCTAGTTGCTGATTAGGTCGCAATTCCTGTGGAAGAGGAGAGGATGAGAGTAACTGTTTTCACACACTCCTTACATTTCTATATCTTATTAATAGTAGGACACATTTGTCTCAGTCTAAGAACTGGTAAATACTATATTCTACACATATTCTGACTAAAAAATCTGGGGTTTTGTCTTTACATGAATAATCTTTCACACTGGACTCTTTGTAAAAAATCTACTAATCTAGATTTCTGGATTAAATGCAGAGAATAAAAACACTAAATTCAAGACATATTGAAATATACAATCTACAGCTGGCTGAAGCTTACATGATCTTTTTCTAGCACATTCCCTCTGTCCTCATTTAAACGCCCCTGAACCCGCTGTCCTTCATCAAAAATATACGTCTAGCTTCAGAAAGGCAACAAATATTGTGTCCTAAACCTTTGTGCTGATGAATCTACTTGCTTGGTAGATTAAAAATCCTCATAGATCAGATTAGGCCAGGACAGCTTAGGCCTCGGTAGAATAAACTACTGCTGTGTGATAAAAATGTTATTTCTGCTTCTGACTTCTGTGTGAAGCACCTTGTTCATCATTGTGTAACAATAATCATAGTGTTGTTAAAAATAAAACACTTTTTTTCTGTTGTTTCTCTTGGGAGGATACTAAGAATTTTTAGTTTTTCCTGGAGAACATATTTTTTACAGTCATTTTTTGAACTTCTGGTTCTGCAGAACAGTAGACAGAAGTTGTGACGTAAAACGGGAAGGTGATGAAATCAAATCAACAAGGATTCTTGTTAATCCCCTCATGTTTCCTACCAATTCTACTTCAGGCTTCGCCAGATTATTCACATTTCAGAGTGTGTATGTGTGTCTTAGATGCTACAATATGTTACAAGGGGCTTTCTGGTGAGTACAAAAAAAAATATTTGTAAGGCTGAAATAGAAAAAGATGTGAGATGCATCACATTGTTTTATCACACTGTGGTAGACAAAGATACAAGGTACAAGAGACAAAGCCTCCATTCCCAAATAATGAAGCAAAAATGGTAAGCAAAGATGAAAACAAACAATCTGTCAAGCACTAAAAAACTTTTTTAAATACTCATTCCTAAAATCCAGAAAATGCTAACTTTAGACAAAAAAAAAAGATTACAGCAATAGCAAGATTTATAGCTAACCGTGCCGATTAACATTATAGTTATAGTATTGATTGAGCAGTGATATAAAAAAAAAAGTCAAATCAAATCCATGTCTATACTGAATGAAGGCTGTTGATTTAAGATCCAATAGATTGCAGATTGAGATGTTTTTCAAGGTTCCTTTCTTTCTATTTTTCAGAACATTTTATTTATAATTGTTTTATAGATAACTTTGTATCTTGACACCATGACAGCCCACATTTAAGACAATTTATCATCTGTTTTACACAATAGCAGTAGGAGAACATGACAAATGTTGAAAATTAGCTGAAAACTAGGATTCAATTACACAACATGAGCTGATTTAATGTGTCGACCACCATATAAACCATGCTAACACAAATCTGGGAGCCCCACAGAACACTCCTGTCTGAGGGGTTTCATTAAATGCTATTACCAAGAAACCTGCACAGGAGATCCAGCAGAATGTCTCAGATTACAAGGTTAAGTGTTCCTGAAATCCTGAAACAGCGCTTTGATTGAATAGGAAAACTTTTGATAGGATATTGCCTTCCTGTGTAGTGTAGTTCTGTGAGTTTCTAGTTGATCAGAAGAACCAACAGCCAATCTCAAACTATTTAGTTTAGATTAAATTTTTGGCACATTTACATATAAACTGCAAACATTTGGCAAAGCAGAGTACATAAGAACCATCTGCAAGGGCCAATGCTTAAAAGGAAAAGGATCTCATAGGTTTGCTGTATCAGTTAACATAATTCACCACTTCATCCCTTCATTCTGGCCTCACCTGACCAGACAATCCTTTATAAGAATTCAGTCACATTTTATTTGCCTGTAATCATGCAAGCGTGCGTTTGGGCAAATTTACTCTCTCCTGCCCCTCCTGATGAGTGGAATTAGGAGATTAACTTTTGACCTTTCCTGCTTACTGCATCTGAAATAAACCAGCTGCTCATGATGGAAAATACCCTCTTAAAGGGACAAATCATGTCAGGGTCCCGCTTACAAGAAAAGAGATTACTCAAATGTCTCTGATGAACTCTCAACTTTGCTTAAATTGTCTCTATTATAGAGAAAAACGGCGCGTTAGGCAGAAGCCAAGTGTCATATTTGGTAAAAGCAGCGCTAAGCCCTGACATGCACTTCTGGCTGGTATCCCCAGGCCGTTGGCACCTCCAGAGCTACAGTACGCATGATAGGCCAAGGAATCTACAGCTGGAAAAATTCCATAAGAAATAAAAACAATAACAGAGACCAGATAGATAGCTGGACAGAGAGATGCAGATTAATCCGGGCCCCTCGCCGGTGTAGGTGGCCTATAAAATCTGTGGTTAATAAAGCCTCTGCCTCTGACTCCCTTAAGCTGCTGCCACGGCTCAGTGCTGACAAGCTGCAGTCCCTGAAGACAAGCTTTCATTAACTCTTGTGCGTGTGTGTGAGAGTGTGTGTGTGTGAGAGAGACAGAGCCGAGGGAACAAGTGCCTCTGTGTGTGTGGGTGTGTGGGTGGACTGGTGTGTATCTGCATGTGCTCCTGTCAGCTGCAGCTGCCGTGCACAGCGAATGGAAATGAGAGCACATCCACAGCAGCATGCAAGCAGGCCGTCGCTGAGGTTAAAAAGTCTGACGTCTGCAGTTGAAATCGGCATTTATTGCACAGGACTTTGCATCCTTTTATGTCGGTGAAAGATTGAAAAGTCGATCTTGGATTGTCATAGAAAAGTAAATGTGGATATATCATTATGACATTGGGAATGAAAGTATATTCAAATGTATTCTCACAACAGAAACTGATAGTTTGGGCTTTAAATTGTATTCTGGCTTAGTCAGACCAAATTCAACAATGTCAAATTCACAGCTGGTGAGTGGAGAAAGAGTGCCAGGAGATGGAGAAAGGAGCTTAAAGCCCTCGTAATACTCTGATCACCCACCTGCCAGCCATGTTAATGCGTCAGTGTCGACCAACCTAAACTTCATCTGCGGCATGTCGAAGTGAATTTAGGAACAAATAGTCTCCTGGTTTGCCAGAGACACAGAGTGAGTTCTTGTGCATTTATGTGTTTAAATAATTCAGCTCATTAGGTAAATGTAATTCTAATGATGATGGTCTACAACAGTTAACTGCCCACAGCCAACCCAGTCTAATTTTGAACGTGAAAACCTCATAAAAAAAGACAATTATGTGTTCATCTCAGTGGACAACAATCCAGGTATCTTTTTTGTTCGTCTGGGTGGAAGCTACTCGTGATGAAGAGGGTCTTTTCATGTGATTGCAGAGTCTGTGGTAACTCAAGCAGTGGCTTTTTTTTTTAGAACAGTATCCACCATAGCAGGAGCTGTTTTCACACATGAACACCAGAAAATGTGCAAACAATTAGTTTTTTCCCCACTACTGTTGCTCCCACAAGCACTTCACGACAGGAGATTCATCTGGAAATGAACGAGATGGGTTACTGTTCCCGAATCCAAACGCTAAAGTGGATTGATGCCTGTCAAACCCTCAGAGTGAGATGCATCAGAGCCTGAAGAGAGTTGTTCACCGCCCTCACTCACCTTGCGTGAAGTTATACCGGGCAGAGAAACCGATGGCCTCCAGCTCCCCGTCAGCCACAAACTTGATGTAGAGGTAGCGTCCGGTGGAGCGGATGTAGGAGGGCAGTTCCTGCCCACAGTAGCGGCCGATGATGGGGGAGAAACCAAAGGGACCGTCGCGGACTTCGATGTGGTCAAACCTACACTCCCAGGACGGCTCGATGGAGTAGTTATCATTGAAAAACAGGTCGATGCACTGTCGTGGTGAGGCTGCAGGGGGGGAAGGTAAAGACGGGGAGGTAAAAAGCAGCATGGATGGAGGGAGGCTGGCTGGGCTTCTGTACACCGTAATTAACTTCAGAGTAGGGTCTGACCTGCTCTGTTTGGAAAGCGCTGTGAGATAACTGTTGTTGTGATGTGGCGCTTTATAAATGAAATTGAATTGAATTAATTTTAATTTTGTAATGTCATTGTATGAACGTGTGTTTGGACTGATTTTGTATTTTGTGTTGTTTGGTCTTCCTGCCTCAGGACCACAGATGTAAACTAGCAACTATGCTATAATCTGGCTCATTTACAATCCGTATGAGATTGTTTATTAATGTGCACTGTCCTGATTAAATAAACAAATAAATAAAAATAAATAAATGTTCTTAACCATGAAGACGTTTGAAAAGATGCTGTCACCCAAAAGGCAGTTACATTCAGAGCAACTCATACTTCACTTTGTGTAGAAAAAACGTACTTACAAGCATCCGTGTGGATATAAATAAAACTGCTGGGCTAGAACACATCCACCAGATATTTCATGAACTCTTAATAAAGTTGAAAGGTTTGCAATGCGGTTTGCCACGTGGGGGTATATCATGTGGGTGATACGAGAGGTTGGTTAGAAAAGTTTCCCCTCACCTTCTATAATGTAGATGCATTCCCTCTCCGGTGGGTATTTCTCGGGGTAATTGGGTGAGGTGAAATACCCTCCATCGGCCTCCTTTATCCAGGTCCCACACAGCCCCGCTGGTGTCACACCCGAGTTGTTCTTCACCGCTGGCAGACAGAAGGCAGCGCACAGCTTCAGGTGAGCAGAAGTTCTTGGTTTTCATTTCTCGCTTTCATCAGGTTCAGAAAACAAAAGCTTTCTGGGGCGTTGTTTACTTTTTCATTTAAAATTTATTTTCAGCCAGAGCACAGTTTCACATGTTAGGAACCACGGATAGATTATTAATAACTTCACATCAGAGAGAAAATGAGGCGGCTGTGATTCTCCCCTGGGTGTTAATTAGAACTTTGTCAACACTCTGATTTAACCAAAATACACAGCCAAACACCATTTTCCTGTTCACCCGCCGTCACGGGATCTAACTCAATAAATCCTCCTATTAATCTGTATCCTGGAGAAGGTGGCATACAGCTCACTCATGAAATAAGGATGTATAACTGAAGGAAAACTGCAAACCCTCAGGGCAGCTCCGTAAAATGTGTCATTATCTGTGTTCTGTGTCTGAGGATGTCAAACCTTTTTTTGTGGTAGCTGTGGCCCCGGACGCTTCATTCGACATGAAGCTTGCTGCTAAAGCTGAGGGGACACAAGAAAAAAGAAAAATTACAAGCCAGCAGGCTGGAACATGATGAAAAATGGGCGAAAACACATAAACACAAGGGGCTCAGTCCTTACAGGTCAACAAGTGAGAGCCCCAGTAAAGCGCTAAAGGCTGTAGCTGGGATTCTGAAATCCCTCTGGACTCACGTCCACTCACCGATGGGCAGCAGAAGTTTGGGCACCATGTCTGTTCCCTGAGGATCACAGGCTCTGACTCGGTTATTGCCATGAAATAGTCCCGAGGGTGCGGACGGCGCGTTTCCAGGCTTCTTGTTGCCAAACCTCAGAGCGCACCGGATCCGGGAGCAGACGCGCGCGTCCCCATCCCTCCCGACGGTTCAAGGGATTAAAGTCGAGTCCGCCACGAACCTTCACAATTCACGCTCCACCTTTAGGCTGTTTTTAAATCTACTCACAACGCGTAGGCAGCGAACGGTTGTGCGTACATTTGCTTTTTGCGTGTGCGTAATTCTTCAAATGATATTTTTGATTTTGTTTTAAAAGTCTTGTTTTAAAGTGTTCATTTTAGAAGAATGGCATCACACGCGCCCTACAGGGCTAATGAAGCATCTTTCCAGATTCAGTGATACATACATAGGATATTATCATTTTTAATTGGTTTGTGAAAAATAGGGGGGGAAATAAATTAGGCACAATTACGCACAGTATAGTTTAGAACTGAATTACTAGAGAACAATAAACAATTTCACATTTGAAATTCAGAGATTTCTTGGAGAAACTTTTTGAAAATCATGCTCTGACAGTAATAAATAGGACAGGAGCTGACCCTCCTCATGACCTTTATGTGAGGGTGCTTTACCTTTCTTATCTTTCACTTCTGTTTGGTCTGGGGGGCACCCTGGTGAGCAGCAGCACACACCGTGTGTGAAGGTGAGGATGTGAGATGATCAGTATCCATGAGGGGGCAGCAGACGTTGGCAGTCTAAGTTTGATGCTGCATGCAGTTTTCTGTAAGACTGAAAGTACCATGGAAGAAAAACTGTTACAGAATCTCATAAATGCATGGAGACGTTGGCATTCTGCTTTGTCTTGATTCATTGTCAGATCTGCACGAATGCGGCGCTTTCTGTATTTTATGTGAAAACTAAAGTTACAGATCATGGATGACACGTGCCATCTTTTCCCTAAATATAATCCAATTGTCTTTGAAACATAATTGATCTTTGCCTTTCCTCTACTCCTTAGTGGTCAGACTGCTTTCACTGCTTACACTGAGCTCTTTTTTATATATATATGTGATCTGTATTTCCCCCATTTTTACTCTTTCCTTAAGTGACTGTAAAAGAAAACTTGTTTCTGAGAACTCTCAGAAGAGAGCATGCTGGCATACAGGAGGAAAAGAGGGCAGGAGAAGGAACGCACATACACAGACCACAGACTTTGACAAATGTGCTTGAGTGTGTGTTAAAGCAGATGAATCAGTGCTTTGTGGTTTTGTTTAAGGGAAAATACCGGCCACCCTGCTGGCTGCTGCCGCACCTCTGGCACACTGGTGATGAAACTTTTCATGTAAAGCCTTCAACACAAGCAATAGACAACTCAAAGATGATCATGAGTGGGATATTCGGTCTATATGCACCAATGCACTGTTTTTTTCTTCCAGTTTTTGTGTGAGCTAAAGTAAAGAAATGTTACTTTTGCTTGGGATAAAACTGCTTTCAATGATGTCTCAGCCTTTTGGAAATTAAGCCTAAAGCTGTAGTTTATTTTAATCTGCCAATAAGAGTATTCACCTTGTCTTTCAGTGAGAAAAATTGGACACAGCAAAATGTGTAACCAACGTGGGCTGCTTCCACAGCATCCACAAGTTTACCTTCACGTCACTTCTTCTGAAATCACTTGCCTCTTCAAATAGATCAAGCCTGGAGTCCCAACAGGTCCCGGCCAGTTCGTGTGTGAGTGTTTGTGCACAGGAATTGGGTGAGGGGGGTGGGGGGGTAACCGGGTTTATGGAGGCGTGGTCCACTTGCGTCCCTAAGCGCAAATTTGGCATATAAGCGCAAAATGAGGAGCAGTGCCTTGCAGCCTGCAGGACACTGAGAGAACTGAGGAATTCAACAGGTACTCAGGCATTCGCGAGGTCCCTGTCATGCAGCGCGGATGTGCAGCCTGAGAGAGCCCCAACTGCCTGAGCTCATCTCTAGCATGGATGGATTTAAATGCGCTCCCCTCTGGCGCGTTCTCCTGTAGAAACTGGACGGTTCAGCATCTGCCACAATCACATCAGAGACACATTTTGATCGTTTTTTGGAGAATTTCGAGGTAAACGAACCTTTGCTGTTTCTAGGCGTGCTAAGCTTCTCATTCATTAGCACCAAATGTCGTACTATGACTACTTTAGTGACCACATCGCTAATGCCGGTGCAGGTAAAGTACAGTTCGGAAGCCTGAGGCGTTTTTGCCCTCTCATGATGTGTGGAAGCTGGGTTGACACTGCTGCTACTGTGTTTAGTGAAGCAGTGACCTTTAGATGCACCCAGTCTGCTGAAAGCTGTTGGAGGCTCACTGCTTAAGGAAAAGTCTTATATGTTTATAGGATTATTGAATTTTCAATAGATAGAAAATCATAAATGTCACACCACTTTGGGAGCTCTTTTTAGTGCTCCTCCAGCACCAATAGAGCAAATGACTTTGACATAAAAGTATTTATACTTTCTTAATTTGTATTATGTTATTTGTAAAAATACTTGAAACTCAAACTGTTTTCTTTGAACATACCCGTTTTACAGACCAACGGCATCCTTCATATCATCAGACTTTAGTTCGACATGAAGAGATCTCCTTCTCTCCCTGGCTGGGTTGGAGTGGTAGGCTTGATTCTGTGCTGGACCCGGACCGTCCAAGCCCTGGTCCTGATAAACTCCACCCAGCTGGAGTCCATGCTGAACCAGTACAGGGACAAAGATGACAAGTGGTGGAAGGCGAGGTCCAGAGGGAGGAGGGCCATCAGCGAGGGGGACATGCATCTGATCCTGGACCTGCACAACAAGCTGCGCGGTCAGGTGCACCCCCCCGCCTCCAACATGGAGCACATGGTGAGTGCAGAGGACAAAGCTGAACCACCAAGTTCAGCTGGGACGTGTTAACATCCTGAAGTCACGTTCGTGAAGCTTGAGGAATGGACTGAAAAGTTCAAGTCTTTTCCTCCAGCTTTCTGAACTTTTCCTCCTTCTGTTCCGTCCGGTGCTGCAGCTATACGCAGGCAGAAAAGAAAAAGCAACAGGTGACCTCGTTATTATAGTGTACGGGGTTAAGGATTGGAATGAGCCAGGTTCTTGCTTTGCACATCTAACTCAAACTCACAGGAGAAGACGGCATTCTGAGGCTCCCCTCGAGGCCTCAACACCCATTTCCTGTTCTGGAAGCCTAACATGTTGTTTCATGTGTTATTGCTCACCTATGCTCAACTAGAGAGGACAGGGGAAATACCAATTACTTACAAAATAACCTAAATATCACAAATCAATACAGTTTGTTTTTTAACTCAATATTCCAATGTGATTGTCCATGCAAATATTTTGACTTTTAAACCTAACATCCTCATCACAGGGTGTTAAACTGGACACTAGCCACCGTCCAGGGGTCGGCATTGCTATCTTTTGTACTATATTTATTTATTTGACAATGAGACTGTCTTACACAGTTTACATTTACAGTTTGTGTATCTTAGCCAACCAAGTGTTCACCAGGAAGAAATGAGACACAGTCTAGAATCAAATTTCAGTCTAAATGTTGTAAATAAGTGAGAATCAGAACTGCTGTTTAAGAAAGTGAATGTTTGACAGGCTTAATACTTCATACTTCCTTGATTTAACACCTACATTGTTCTCTGTCTGTGGTCATCTCTACTATAGTTAGACAGGGCATGTCCTTTGGGACCCTGGCCCATTTGTTTGACTCTTAAATGCTGTATGTCTGAGAGAAAAAGCATTCCCCAAACTCTGTTACGGGACTTCTAAAAGACAGCAGACTGGGGAAGGGAAGAGGAATAAGAGGTTCTGCAGGCTGAGGCCTTTATCTGGTTAGCTCTGACTCCGGTTCTCTGTTTGCCCACCCTTGCTGACCCTGGCCCTGGTCCAGCTTTCCCCCCGCTGTGTTGTCCTGTCCTCGACCTCCACCACAACCGACCCCCTCTTCCCACTCGGCCTGCTCCTGCTCTATCAGGCCCGTTTTTCTCACTGCCTGGCTAATTTGCTCGCTTGATCTTCACCCTCCCTCACTTTGACTCTAATCCTGGCCTTTGTGCTGTCCATCCATCTCAACTCACCCAGACCAGGCTGCTGTTGTCTTTTGTTTGATCCTCCTCTCATCTCATTTTGGGTAACACAGCGGTGAGTCTATTTCAAACATGTGGAGCTTTATTGTTTGAAGTGTGTGGCACAGTGGTGCAAATGTGTGTTATGTGCATAAATCCGGTGTTTCTTCAGTGAAGTATACTATTACTAATGATAATGATGTGGTCAAACAGCACCCCCAGGCTGCAGTGTTTCAGGAAACAGCTGTCCAGCAAATGTCTCCAAACGATTGTTTTCCATTTCATTCTGAATCTTGAGAAATCAAGACTTCCTTCAAGGTTTCGACAAATCCAGCCACTTAGTGTTAAACCTATGAGAATTAAGATGTGCACTTTGAATTGCAGAAGCATTTTTGATGTGGCTGTGTGATGGTGAGGGGGCCCTGACAGATAGCTGTAGGCAGGTCTACCGTTTAGAGACTTAATTCTCTTTGGAATGCAGCAAAGGGATTGGTCATTGTTACTCTGACCTCTCTCCAAAGACGTGTGGGAAGTCCATCCTCTCCTCTACTGGATAACTGAGAGGGAAGAAAAACAAGAGCGGAGAAAAAAAAACTAATGAGCTAGCAGAGGTAATTAGATCTGCTGTAGATTGCCTGCAGGCAAAGCTTTGTGCTCTGCTCCGATTTCGCTGTCAGTGAAGGCCTCACACAACTGTGGAAGTGGGCAGTATTACCCTCTATAAAGGACTCAGGTTTGAGTGTGTTTTAAATAAGGTAAGGTGTTATCAGCGGAAAAAAAAGATAAAAAATGGTTTGACATTTCCTTATATACCACAGCCAAAGTTAAAAGCTAAAGAGAGAGAGCTGAGTTCAAGCACCTGTGAAAGATTATTCGCATTCACCTCAGTTCAGTTGAGTTTGGTCTTCTGTAAGTTGTAAGTTTTTGGAAGTTACATAATTAACTCAATGTACCTGTATTTACCCACTCTGTATACATTTCAGCATCAGAAAGCAAGAGTAACTTGCAGAAATGCACCCCAAAACTACTAGAAATACAGGCAACACACTGGATTTTTAACCTCATCATTGCAGTTTGTTTTGTACACAGTGTCATGGATTTAGGTTAAAATAAATAAAAAAAAATTATATAGGCCATTTAACTATTGTTGACTAATATTTCCAGATGTTCCTCTTCATGAGTGTGGAGGATTGTTTTGAATTGCCATAAAATGTAAGCTAATCTAAATTTGGTGTTTTGTGAGTCCTCAGGATACTATCCACCTTCACACTGTCTGTATTTTAGAGGGAGGATACTGTAAATGTTGCCATTATGAACATGGACTCATTCTTCTTCTATTGAACCTTTCTGGTATCCTCTCAGGTTCTGCCCTTCCTTGAGCTTTCATCACACTTGTTACACATTCCTGTTGCTATAAGCTCCTCTTCCAGCCTGTTGCCTTGGTGTTTTTGCCTCGAATACATGAAGCCATTGCATCTAACCAAAGTCCTCTGAATGCACTTCATGTAGTATCTTCCACTCAACCAGGATTTTCAACCACAAACTGACAGGGGATTAATGTGAACAATGGATGTTTAAAATAACTGATATTCATTGTGATTTTTCTGTTTCATCTTCCAGTATTTTCTAGAACCAAACTACAAAAGTTATGCAAATTAAAGCAAGATGATAATGAAAGTTGGCATGAAGAGAATTCTGCCATACAGCTCTGTGTTGGTCACCACAGGATTGTTCAAAGTAGACGTAAAATATCACTTTTCCAATCAGACTGAAACAGAACCCAGAACAGAACATATGGAAAGTATTACAGGGGTCCACACTTCAGCATTATCCAGTTAGTCCTGACGTGTGGGTGCTTTCATGCATCTAAACAGTGTGCCAGCAGCACACTGCAACAATTCTTTGCAAGTCAACTGTACATGCATTTTTCCGCTTCATTTAAATTGCGCAGTTTAGTTAATGCGTCCTTCTTTTTCACTTTGTCTCAAGCAGCATGTCTGAATTGTTCAGAGGTATTTTGGCTGAACTTCAGCATACAGTAGAGATGGCATCAAACCCTCAAACAGAGAACTTCTGTGTTTGTAGGTGTTTTACTTCTTTTTTTTTCTCCTATGAGGTTCTTGACGATGCCAGAACTTACTGGAAACAAGCTATGACACAACCCCACCGAATGGTAGCACAAAGGTGCTAGTTGATGTGGTGGTGTCTCATCTATGTGTCTGCTTGTAAGAGAGTGAATGTGTTTTTTTTTTTTAAAGGAGAGGCCTGGTTCTGACTATAGCATGTCAAATTTTCAAGAGAAACAACCATTGCACTTTTGAGCTAAGAGCAGATTCATCTTTGCATGGTGACTGCCTAACTGAGTTTTTAACGGGTTGACCTATTGAAAACACACAACTGTGACATTTTTTATTACTGTTTGTTCATATGTGCTTGTGTTCTAAGGTATGGGATTATGACTTGGAGAGGAGCGCAGAGCACTGGGCACATACCTGCCGATGGGAGCATGGACCGAGCCACATGTTGACCCAAATAGGCCAAAACCTTGGTGTGCATTGGGGCAGGTGTGTGTGACCAAGCATTTTGATCACGCTTCAAGTAAAGGTGTTGTGCTTAATTTGGGATTCACGCGTTGATTGATTATTTTTTCAACATACTTTTATTAAGTATTTACCTTAATTGTTTCAATTTAAGATGAAGTTACAATCAAAAGCAATTCTATTCCTTCTCTAACGGTGTTAATTTAATAAAAACTCAGCACATATCTAAAATCAACTCGATTTTAGTTGATTTGTGGCAGACCATAATCAGCAATAGGCTTACAGCTGTGTCTAAGATAAACACTATTTTTTCAACTGGGATACTTAAACAATGATCTCCAATGTGAACCTAATTGAGGAAAGATAATTGTTCCAAAGACAATGTTTCTGGGGTCTTGAGCATTCTTTTGGAAATATTGACATAATCGTAACCACGAGCTGCAGGGACATAGATTAAAGTTGTTGTTTTTTCCAAATTGTCAAGTTTACACTTTCAAACTGATTACTTCCAGTGAAACAGCTGCAATATCGTCTTGCTAATGGAAACTTCCACCATGGTGTATGAAGTTTATTCTAACACAAGTAAAATGTGCTTTTAGTGCTTTTATCTATTGTCTAATATGTGTTACGCTAACATATAGTACAAGATATTTAAAACACCTTTTCTCTCACTAAAGGGACAGACCCCCCACCTTCCACGTTCAGGCCTGGTATGATGAGGTGAGGTATTACAGCTATCCATACTCCCAGGAGTGCAACCCACACTGTCCATTCAGATGCTCAGGACCAGTTTGCACTCACTACACTCAGGTAAGGACTGTATGAATAGAGCTCTAAAGTATTATTACAATTTTAGAGATGAACATTATTATACTGAAATTACACTTTCCAGAATAAACTATAGAATGATTATATAAAACATGTATCCCAAACTATTCAGCATGTTCTGGTTAAACGTTGACATACTGTATATTCACCCCAATAGGACAGAAACCAGTTAACACTGTTCATTTGTTTTTGTTTGTTTAAGTTGGTGTGGGCAACTAGTAATCGCATTGGCTGTGCCATCAACGTGTGCTACAACATGAATGTCTGGGGGATGATCTGGGCCAAAGCTGTCTATCTGGTCTGCAACTACTCTCCTCCGTAAGTCTTCAACAGGGTCATGTTACAGATATAAACCGAGACGATGGGATAAACATCATTTGGCTGTGTGCAGGTGTTGATGAATTTGGGTTGTGACGGTTGTTTTATAGTGGAAACTGGTGGGGCCATGCTCCGTACAAATATGGAAGCCCATGTTCTGCCTGTCCAGACAGTTATGCTGGTGGATGCAGGAACAACCTATGTTATAAGGGTAGGTTTGAGCAGATTTTCCTCCAGGTCTTAAATATTGTATTTAACTGTGCTGTTATCATGAACATCGAGCACTTTATTAAAAATAATGATCCACTTTATTACATCTTCCATCAGTTCAACTAGTTTTTAGATATAGTATCATATCAGAATGGAATAATCTGTTATCTTCTTTTAGAAGGGGGAGTTGAGCAGCGACCAGCACCGGAGATTGAAGAGAGCAACTACATTGAACCTGAACAAGAGCCTGTGCGGGACAGGGAGCCCCCGCCAAGGGCCCAGACCCCAAACCCCTCAGCCAATGACAACCCTGACAGAAACCAAGTGGTCAGCACAGAGCAGATGAGTAAGGAAGATCTTATTCATATCTGGATGCCATATTCTATGTATTTTAAATCCATTTTGACAAATATTGTGGTTATTTAAGGCCAACAGGTTGACTGTGAGACCAAGCTGAGGGATCGCTGCAAAGGAACAACTTGTAATAGGTAGATACTTATAGAAAGTAGGGCCAGCATCAGACAAGCACCACATATTATGTGTAATACTGCCCACATTGTTTTTCTGTTCTTAGATATGAGTGTCCACCCGGGTGTCTGGACAGGCCCGGAAGAGTGGTCGGAACTGCGTACTACGACATGGTAAACCATCACTTTAGAACTGATACCACTGCATTCATGTCATTATTAACAAATGGTACGATAAGTCTGCACCTGTCTGTGGCTCCAGCAATCCAGTGTGTGTGGAGCTGGACTACACTCCGGAGTCATTGACAACGATGGAGGATGGCTGGATGTGACCCGACTGGGCAGAAAGCAGAAGTTTAGCAAGTCTTACAAAAACGGGATCCAATCCATTGGGTGATGATTTTTTTTTTTCTTTTTTAAAAATCATTATCAACCATTTCGATCTCTCTATTTGTGGCGGAGAACTGTGCCCCCATTAGCATAAATGTGTGTGGTTTGGCTCTACATTACAGGAAAAACAGAAGTGCAAATTCCTTCAAAGTAGACTCAGTCCCTGGTATGAAGCACATTTCAAACTCACACTTCACTTTGTAAGCTTCCCTGTGTCAAGAAATACTACAGGATCATTGATCGCTGTATTTTTTCCTCTTTGTCTCCCAGTTAAGGCAGTTACATGTGATACCACAGTGGCGCTTTTTTGTCCGTTCAAGAAACCTGTGCGACACTGTCCCAGGTAAGATCACCACAACGTGCTGAGACACTTCATATCCCTCATTAGGCAATTGTTTTTACTGATGATCTACTCTCTCTACTCTACTAAGTCTTTTCACTTTAAAATGGTTTATTCTTTTCCTATATAGATGTCGGAAAAGTAAAGCCATGAATGCACCATTCATATTAAACATTCTCCAGAAGGTGTTATCAAATAGTTGATGTCTTGAATGCAACATGATATTCATTTCATAATTGTAACTCTATTTTCAAAACAATATAAAGATAAAATGTCCCGCTGTCCTTCCAAACCTGGCTGTGACGATTATCCAGGTGCTTTTGATGTCTAACTCTTGCTTATGTGGTGCTTTACCTGGTCGACTTAACTACGCCATTTAAAGCAACACTGGAGATTTTGGCAGTGTTTTTGCTCTTTGGCTCCCCTACAGTTGTGAAATGCAACACCTGTCTCATACAAACAAACCTCTTAGCCAAGTGCATACAGTTTTCGTTTCTATTTTATAAGAAGTAGAGTTAGAAAAAGGTTTTAAAAATGTTTTCTTTTAGGGAAGCTTAACAAAAATACAGTAAAAATGCTGGCTTTAGATGTAAGGTTTCACACAAAAAAACATTGAAATGCATTAAAATCTAATCTGTGACCCTATTCATGATTGCATTTTTTTTCCAGGCTGTATTGTCCCAGGAACTGTTTGCATTCCAGTCAAGTCCGAGTTATTGGGACAAAAAACTACTCAGATGTGAGTGTTTGCATCACTGGTTGTAACTGACTTCTATTGACTGTCTATTGAAAGCATTTCAGACCTGTTGCTCATAACAAGAGCACACATCTGTCCAAGAAGAATACTCAGGTTGTACTTATAGGATACCTCCCAGGCAGTATGATTCTTTTTCTAAAGGTACTGTGTCAGTAAACTAGTCTATTATACTTTCAGTTCTCTGCTTGACAAAAACTTTTCTGTTTATCATGTTACAATGGATGGATATGCATTTTTCACATGAAATGTTGCCTTATATATTTTACTTTGTACAGAATACAGTGCATTTGCTTATTTTTGGATTTTGTAGCTTTGATGGTTTTACTCTTTCATCTGTTGTGTTCAGAAATCCAGTATCTGCAGAGCAGCCATCCATGCAGGTGTAATCCTGAATGAGTCAGGCGGGTACCTGGATGTGATGCCAGTGGACAGGAGGCAGCAGTATACTGGCAGTTACCAGAATGGCATCAGCTCAGAGAGGTAATATTGATATCACATATTGTTAACATGAGTTTATGATAATTTGCAAGACAAATGTAAATTCCCAAGCATTTTGTTTCAGCAGGACATTTATAAATAAATACTTCTTTGTGTATGTGCATCATTACATCCAAACTTGTCCATTTTCCTCTCCTGCTCTTCTTATTCAGCCTACTGAACCCCACAGGAGGAAAAGCCTTCAGAGTTTTTGCAGTCATCTGAAAAACAGAAAATAAAAACTCTAAAAGGACAATCATGGCGGCCTTACATCCAGCAAGCCCACCCATTGTGAAACTAGAAACTATAATTACATTTATTCCTGCAGTAAATAATCCAGCTTCTCGGACTCTGACACCAAGTGTTTAACATGCTATTACTCAAGGCTTTGCCTGTGTCTTTGGTCATCGATTAATCGCTGCCCAGGAAGAGCATAGCGATGCATATCTGGTGAAGTGTGGTCGCACACGTATGTTGCAATAAACATCCAGAACTAACCACATAACAAACCTTGGAAGAAATTATATCATGACATCATGCTTTTTAACGGCCTAACATAAACCACCATGTTAAACACAGGTTAACCTGTAATTTAAAAATTCACTGGTCAGTCTGATATAATTGTTTTTGCCGTGTAATGCAAGATGTTTTACACATGATCTCATTATATCCCAGATTAGAAGAACACACAACTTTTTTTTTTCCAGGCAATAAAGTAAGAAGCTAAGCTATAGTAGGAGGGAAAATGATCTTTGCTACCGTGTAATGAGACTCTTAAGATATAAAATAATGGAAAATAATGAAGGATATCATACAAAACAAACTCGTTACACAAGAAAATTCAAATACACAGCATGATTTTATTATTTTCATTCTTTTTTCATAGTGATATTTAACAGAATGTCTTTGTTTAATTTTCAAGTCTACAGTATTCTGAGGCCTTATGTTATCAGCATTCATGAAATAAATCTGAGCTCATAAATGAGAATATACACATGTACTGTATATATACATACATATATACATTTAAATGATAGGCCAGTTAAAATGCACATTGTATATCTTTGTGAATAGAAATGTTGTAAATAATAATAGAAACCAGCTCGTTGCCTTTTGTTTGATTTAAATGTCTAACTCATTCTACAGTAAAAAAAAAAAAGAAAAAAAAGAATAAAATGGCATCATAACTCGTTCATGCAAATACATATCTTGGACATTTATACAATTATTTCAAGGGGTAAAACTCACCAAATTGTCAGTCCATTGCTGTTTGTAAATATTGTATGTGATATTAAAATGTAACATAAAAAACACACACATATAACAGCTTTTGTTTACACATGTGTAAATTGACCCTGGCTGGCCAGGTATGTGCATGGCAAAATCCCAATAATAAAAACAAAACTGAGTAGAAAAGAAAAAAGGCTTTTATTGTGATTTTCTTTTTGTTTGCATTTTGATGATAATAGAAGACCGATATGTTTTTGTTTATGTCTGATAAGATATGAAACTGGATTTATTCAACAACAGCTTTGTTTTCTATAGTTAGCAAACTATGGTCTCTACAACACATACGATTAAAATGTCAACATTTAAAATTCAGCTGCAGATGAAACTTTGAGTAGAACTTTTCAGAAAACTGGGTGTTTCCAGGAACTGAGGGGAGTACAGAGGAAGAGAAAGCATCCTGTTCAAGGTCCACGGAAGAGATCTGAATATCAAGCACTTACCCACTAGTGTTGTAAAAAAAAAGGAAGGAAAAAAGTCAACATATAAAACCTATAAAACAAAACAGTTTTCATCCAAGACTTAGTATTACAGAAAAAATTATAGAAATGTGGAAACTGTCAGATAAAACAGGGAAAAGCAGCCTCACAGGTTTCATCTTTCACTACGCTTCCTTCCAAATTCTTCATCATCTCACTTTGGAGGGAACGATCTTTGATCCCAGTTCTGTGAAGGATGTGATCTAAAAGCACTCATATTCCCTCTCTGTGCTTCTGGCCACACATACAAAGACCAACTTTGTGTTTTGTTGATGTGAGTCCCTTATCTCCCCGGGATGAATTTCCTGTCCCTCCTCCAAACTGGCACAGATGTGCTGAGGCTCCAGTTCTGCTCTGCCACCTCTTCAAACACGCAAATGGTTGCATACACATAAAAGGAAACCCACATCACAGGGCACAGAACAAAAACACGCACAACTTTGCAGTGTAGCCAAGATACTATAGATATTTGAAAAAGAAACGGTTATCAAGCAGAAATGGAATGAAAAAAGGCTGAAATTCCCAGCGTAAATATGAAACGAGCCTGTTTGAAGTGGACACGACCTCCCTCTGAATGTATATTGTATCATATAGAAACTGAGATTAGATGTGCTGACTGGGTTTGGGCCAGGTTTCCTGGAGAAAAGAGGCAAGCATCGCAGCGCTGTTAGAATTCACAGGGCCCTGTTGCAGAGGTGGCCACTGGCACGGGACCCCTGTGAACCGCTCTGCCCCATCCACACAGCACAAACACAACAACCCATCCCATCAGGGAGTCGCCACGCCTCTCCGACCGCTCCTTATCGGGCTGCCACAGGTCAGCACGTTAGATCATACGAGATTCTGCTTTGTGTCGTCCAACATCAATTAGATTTTTCAATAGCAAATATACATAGGTGTCAACTCTGACTGCAAAGAGACACAGATTTGCTCTAAAGTTCTCAGGACACAGGAAGGAGGATGAGGCATTCACAAAAAAGCCAGAAATCCAAACCCAACTACTTCCATGGCAACGGATGTGAGTGAAATGATTTGGTTTTCTATAATTTGGGTAGAGTACTGTTCAGAAAGGTCCAAGAATAATGTATTCAGGTTATAATTCACTTTTTTTTAACCAATTTCCTATGTAGGTTTGAAATGGGGAGATCGTTTAAGGTGAGTTCTTTACCCAAACACCATAATGTTGTGAATATAAATCGTAGTTACTTTGTGAAAAGTTGACTGGACTGGTCTGGTTGTGCCACACATCAGCAGATTGGATCATCCTTCGTGGGTTGAAGAGCAAAACTGATGACCTTCCACCCTTCCACAGTTTGGACAGAAGAGTGTGGTTGAGTACGTTATGACCATGGTGGAACACACCCTGTCTTCAGTACAGGCGCTGCTTATGTGACAGAGCAAATATACTGGTCATTTTCATGAATTTTTTTTTTTTAATGAAAATAAAAACATTTATTCATACAAAGCAAAGTATATTTCTATTTCTATTTGAAGAAGAACTACAACATCATTAGAGGTCTGCATTATTAAATTAACTTCACACAAAGGTCTGTGTATCGAGGTGCAATGACAGGAAATTTTACCTTGAATTGTTGAAACTGAACTTAAATGAGCAAAAGAAAATCAAAGTTATTAAAATTCTTTCCTCCAAGAGTCTTTTTTTTTTCTAGTTTTCATTTCATGGCTCTTTACATAATGATACCAGTTACAAGCCCAGAGCACTAAATCCATAAGATTTTACTATAAGGAGAACAGGGCCGTCTTTACATAGCAAATGAATAAATAGTGCTGCCTGGTATTTGTGTAGCTCTAACAACATACCCCAGCGCTGCCAGTTTTAGCGATAAAGCCTCTCTGATTGTGTATGTTGGTCAGTAAAATACAGAAACGTCAAAGGCGACATAGCAATTATGGGGATTTTTGAGATATGGTTGAAATTTGAACACAGCTGGCCATGTCTGAAACACCCCGGCATGCATGCTTTAATGCGAGTGTGTTTATTTTGTATACACCTCCGTGGATAAATGTGTAATGGGTGCGTGTGGAGAAATGAAACGCTTTCTAAATATGACTCATGCAATCACTCTCATGCTCTACAGCTGGCTGGACGGGCGGTTAACACACACCACACACGTTGGCCGACAATCACTGTGGGACAGGATGAGAGCAGTGTGTGTGAGTGTGTGGTTGGGCTGCCTCCTCTCAGCCCTCCACCACTCATAGATTTAGACAACGTTATTATTTTAACATAGTTAGCAGCTGTGTTTTTGGTGGCGAAACATGGCAATCATCTCCCAACCATGGGCTTTTCTGATGGTCGAGGCGTATTTATAACTGTGGGCTGCTTCACTCTACTTTCTCATGACAGAGGGCAGATCCGGAAGCTTCTCCCAGTCACACTTTGGATGGAATTGGTGTCAGTCTATTTGGTCTGACACTAATTGACGAGACACATACTGCCTGCAATTATTTGAGACAAAAAGCTATTAGAAAGATCAATTGTTGGCTCACGCATACCGCATTTATTTCATGTACATTTAGAGCAGTGCAAATCAGAAAAGGTGAATAGAAACTGCAAAAAAAAACAAGAAAAGAAGTGCAGAAGCCCAGAAGATTTATGTGAATGCTGGATGCAAATATTGCCTGTTTAAAAAAAAAAATCCAAGTCAGGTGAATGGTTTTGAGGAGGACTTCTGAGTTGAACTTCTGAAACCCAGATTATTATTTTCTTGGAAAGCATTTCACTCTAATAAGTTGAGAAAAAAAAAAGGAATGAATTTCTTCAATCTTCAAAAGAAAAACATGAGCATGTTCTTTTGAAAATGACAATGTTCCTTTGAGGGAGTTTAAATGACTCGGTGGGGTATGGTGAGTCAAATAAAGCCTGTTTAGTTTCTCCAGGTTGGCCATCTTTTATCCAGGCTAAATCGTCTTAGACGTGGGATATTAAGACATCCTGCTCTAAAGCGGTCTATATTAGGGGAGGTCAGATTGAATTTGTCAAACTATGCCAGGCTTCCACTGGTTCCTTCCCCTTTCACAATAACATGGTATCCAAAACAAAATTCAATTAGACCTAAAATCAGTCGAACTACATAGAATATTTGCTTAAATTTAACCTTTGTAAATCATAATAAATTATTTTTAAAAAGCCTGTGACAGCTCCTGTTGTTGTTCAGGTTGTGCTGAACCAGCGAACTCTCCAAAAACCATTCTGTGCTAAACATCCCTGATTTCAGGCTCATCTGGTACAACGGTACTAGGAACTTCATCCATAGAGGAGCTTCAGCATGTCGGTGGACTCAAAAGACTAAAAACAAGTTACTCTTCAGTATTGTATTGTGTTTGTGAGAGGTTGTATTTTGAGCTCTATTCCTCTTTTAAATTAATTCATTTTGTGTTTTAAATGAACAAAATTGGCAAACTTAATTTGGATAAATGTGCTCAATATATTCAGTTCCCAGCAGCTAATGAGATGGCTTTCACTCAGATTGCCTCCTGACTGGCCCAGTCTCCAGTTTTTGCCTGTTTCAGCTGACTTTGGCCCTGAAACAGGCCTCATGCACAAATGTCTGTCCGTTAAACCACCAGGTTGTGATTCTTCTCTGTTTTATTCACACAACACCTCTCAGCTTTTTTCACTGTATTCATCCTTTTCCCCCCACATCCTCCTCATGCCTCCAGAAGGGTTTCTAACCTGTGGAGTGGCACTTTATGTGTGTCTTGATTTCCCCCCTTTGCAGATTTTGCACTGCCAGATTTATTTTCCTGCTTGTTAAAAGTTTTTTAAGGTTTATTAATTCTGGCTTCACCAGTGCCATCCCTCCCACCTACCAAACACGCTCACACACAACTCAAATTATGGGCTTGCCACCCCCTTCCCCTTTTTATTGGTATCCCACATGCAGACCTCCAGTGCCAGAGGATTGTGGCAGAGGGTCACTGTTACCCACAAGGCCACAGGATTCACAGACTCACTGCCTAGCCTGATGGTCCTTTGCTGTTGGTCCCTACCGAAGAAAAATTTTTCCACTTAAACCCAAAATAGCATTCTAGCTGTTGGCCATAGCTGCCTGGTGCCCGGTTGACGGTCATGGCAGGCTGAATACACACATGAGATCTCAGCAGAAAGAAAAAATCATTAATTTGTTTATTTATTTCTGACAGCGATGAAAGAGCATCTAGTTTTTGTGGATGAGAAAGACTGGGAAGAAGTGGGATGAAATAAGCGAAAATATTACTGGGTTCTGGGGATTTTCTCCATATAGCATGAGTGGGCAAAGGAGAAAAAAAAGGACGGAGACAGTATGAGCTCTGTGTGATCTTCAGTACCAATGTAGAATATAGAGCAAGGGAAATATACCAAGTTTATTTTTCAGTGGAACGCTGACTAAGAAATTGTACATTTGAAGGATTTTTTGACTGCATTGGAGTCTTTAACTGCATTATTTACTCATTAACAAAAGGTATATATTGTATAAGGAATGATTGGACTGAGTAAAAAAAACTCAAAGGTTAAGTTTGGTTGTGTTTAAGCAAATTACCCCTGTTAGGAGCATCGAATGTCTTTCCTATTAGAGTTCAAACATTTTAATCATATAGTTAAAGGAAGATTTCAAAACTTGGTCAAAGTCTCATGTATATATATATATTTGCTTTTTCTTTATATATGTGTATATATATTCATACACAGCCAGGATTCTTTGTTTACTGTTTAGGCTACCATCTGAGAAAACCTTAGCCAAGTTACCCTGTAAGAAATTACATGTACAATAGGCAATACAAAAAATAGTTTGTGAAGGAAGCAGGAACCAGGCTACAATCAGTCACAGTAGAAATGCAGAACATCTACAACAGTTTTTACAGGAGCTAAACAGCACATAGCATGAAGCTGCTACTGCAGCAGATTTTCTGAGACATCAGAGGAGTTCATCTTTGTTCTTAGTGGTGCATGATGACCTGCTTCAAGGACTCTGTACTAAAAGAAAATACTGATCACTTTGGGCTTCGGCTGAATTTTTTTTGTTTTAACATGTGGAATATCAATTGATAAAGAAATCTTTGCAGTCTGACACTAACATGTCTGGCAGGAGCTTGAGGTTGAAAACAGGGATGTCTGTAACTGAATGGCTCAGTTACTTTCACTAACATCACAGAAAGAACAGAAAATGAGATGCATTCTTTTGTTTGAATTCGCCAATTGTGTGATGTTGTAAGGTGATAAAAGGGAACACATGTCACTATTGATTACAACAACTCAGAGCTTCTGATGCTCAGTAAAGTAGCTGGACTTTAAACTGTGGTGGATTTTTTATTAATTTCATGGCCGTCCCTGTTCATTTAAAAAAATCACATGGCTTACATCTCCTTTAAAAACCAACAATGCCAGCCTGATAATGGAGTCCCGTTCTTGGTGGAACTGTGCATCCCGGCCCTGATAAATGAGAGTCCTGTTGGCCTCCACGTTCCGCTTTGCGGTCTGGCAGAACCATCCCCTCAGTTGAAATATATCCCTGGTGTCGTGGCACCAGAGGTCGTCCAAACCCCAGTATGTTTGCGCAGCTACCTGGTTTTGGAGTGGGGGAGTCAGTAAACAGGTAAAACGCTACAAATAGAATCTATTGCCACTTAGGAATATAGTCTTGGGGGAGAGCGGCCTGTTCCCGGGCCTGCGTCAGCACTGACCTTTTTACTGTTTGCCGAAGAGATTTGATTTCACCCCTACCTCTCGCACTTTGAATTTTTTCCCCCTCCACTCTAACGCCACCTGAGAAAGATGAAATAGCTGTTTTGTTGAGGATTGAGAAGTTCAGTTTGTGCCAGGTGATCTAATGTGAAGGACATGAAAATGTTTGCCATTCTCACGCTGGAAGCTTTAGAGCTCACTACATGAATTGATTCTAAATTACTCATACTTTGAAATATTTAAAAAAAAATCAATTTATGGGGAATCTCGTCATAGTTGAAAGGTCAAAGGCAACACAATGCACTAACCAAATGCTTGTTAGAACAAAATTTCCCATCTGATTGTTGTTGCTGATTCTTATAACTGTCTCCCGCTGTGAACTAAAGTCCTGTTTGACTATCTATCAATCTATCTATCTATCTATCTATCTATCTATCTATCTATCTATCTATC
>JABUIW010000154.1:725058-751033 GCA_013363375.1 Menidia beryllina | reverse complement strand
GAAAACATCAGGACTTTACTACATCCCAGTGGCCAGATTTGTTTTGCTATTCATATAAAGACAAAGCAAAAAAAAAGAAAAAGAAACTCAGTTTAACTAAAGTAAGCTAAGATATGCTGTTCTCTAAAAGAAAAATGAGACTAAGTTAGGCGGCAAAAAACTTTACTGTACTAGACCCACCCACGGGTGCTCTCTGCCACCAGGAGCACGCACTATTGTGTAATTTTCATTGACGGGGTTACACAAAGGTAGTAATAAAAGATTGCTGTAAATTACATTTCACATCCTTGCACAGACTAATTACCTTTAGTTTAAGAATGGTGACGGCTAGTAAAGCCTTTCGTGTCCAGAAATAAATAAAAATTGCCATTAAAATAAGCCCTCCCACAAACAGAACACAGTTCATGTTTACTTGTTTCCATTGTTTTAAAGAGGGACTCCTTTTCCCCTGCGACTGTCCATTGTAAACTAGGCTGGTCCTCAGAATTGAGAGGAAAGCTGGCATTCACGGCGTCCAAGGTGTTTCCTTTACTCCCGCGGTGCGTGCAGGAGAATGTGTGGCATTGTGTTTATGATGAACATCTGCTACCCAGAATGCACTGTGGGAAAGGCAACGCCCATTCTGACTACCTGGAAGAAACCAGAGACGGGAACTGCCAGCCTGAAGGAGGAGGAGGAAAGCAAAGGCTGGAGATCAGGAAAGAGAAGCCTTTGTGTTTAAAGCCATGACTGTTCAGCAGGAGCTTCTTCTCAAGTGGACTTCTTGATAAGTTGGGCTCCCGTTTGGAAACTTTGGAGTTAGTTTAGTTTAGTCAACTCTAAGGTGAGAGAGGCAAGAGTTGGACAGTCAGAGAAGAGGGAGGAGCTGTAGGACTCCCATGTCTGGGCTGTGTCTGAATGGTAAATAGAGGGTCACATGGGGCAATAGTCTTGTAGCAGTGGGGGGAAAAAGGAGGGAAAGGAACAAGAAGGGCGAGTGAGGGAATGAACAAGAGGACTTTGACCTGCCTCCTGGGCAAGAGGCGGTACTTTCACTCTGAGTCTAGAGGACTCCACAAAGAGTAGGGAAACAAAACATGTGGAGTGAGAATTGTGTTGTGGTTTCACTGGAGTTTATACAACTTCAGTAAAACGCTGACAGGGTTCTCCTACCAGTCGAGTGCATTATTTAAGGTTTGATCTTTAGACGCTGAATTTGGATAAAATAAAAAAGAAAGATGCCCACAAACTTCACTGTGGTGCCGGTGGAGGATGTGGAGGACAGTGGAACCAGTGGAACCAGCGGAACTGCAGCAGGAGGAAGCAAAGTAGCCAATGTGAGCAAAATCTTCAAAGAGGAACAGGATGAGGGCAACTCACAGGAACCTCACACAGGTAGGAGTAAAATCATAGCCCAAATATCTGCTTAGACTTGTCGATGTGCAGACACAGGGTTACCAGCGTGGCGATCCCAGTCCTCCCAGAGAGGAGGACACAGTGGGTGAGCAGGCAGATGAACTCAGTGATCCACTGCAGGAGTAAACACGCACAAACGGAAGCGTGCTGACACAAACAGTTTGGCAGGCTAATTCTTGACACGTGGGCAAAGAAAGACGTAGCTCAAAGGCTTCGGCCGGCCAGAACCTGCAGAGCAGCTTGACTGAGGTGGCTGGGAGGAGGATCCTCCCCTTGTCATGGTAATGCTGTAAGGTGATATCTCCATGTTTAGAATTGCAAACTCAAGGGAGAAATAGCAGAGTGGAACACTCAAAGAGTAGCCAGGCTGTTCATATAGCGGAGAAAAGCAGACTCAGACAGTTTTTGAGAATGCATTTGAAGTTTGAATATATCGAAGATACAGTGGATACCTGCCATGTAATGGAAGTGGCAGATGTGGGACACTGTGCATGGCTTTTTCAGAGTTTTAAGGAAGTGTTTAGCATTCAGGCACCCTCCAGGTGAGCCTTTAGTGGACGTGTGGGCAGCTCTAATGGGCATAGCTGTGGACAGCCCAGCTGGATGCAGGCACACATTTCCAGTGCTTTGATTCGAGCTGCTTTAGAAGGTGCAGCTCATTCCCTCCTTACGGAGACTGAACTTGTCTTTCACCTGATAGCGAAGAAATGTGGCTAACAAGGCAAAAGATTGACAGATTCTACATGACTGCCAGGAAGACAGCAAATCACTTGCCATTGGAAAGGTTTTAATCTGTCTTTCTAATAAAAGTTGTTTTTTTGCATGAAGAAAAAAAGACAAAGGCAGCTTCGGGAAGCATGTCGGCTATGCTGTGCTTCACCTTTGCTGTGATGTGTGTTGTTTACGGAAACCAGAGACTGACCAGCTGTTCCTCATCTGCAAGCCACCACTGCCTCTGTTCCTCCAGCAGTCCCCCCCCCTGCAGGGCCCCAGAAGTAGACTGTTTTCCTTAAAGCTAATGGACTGAGAATGACATCCCAAGTTTGCAAACACACTAACTTGCAGCTCTCAGTATTTAGTTTGGAAGGCAAACTTTGAGCCCAATGCCAAACTACAGGCACGTGAAGACAGCTCCAGATCAGCGCACACAGAATGGCTGAGAATGCATTTTTAAAAAGTGAACAGATACACTCCATCTTGACAAGTCATGTCAGGAAAGTGCAGTTAATTACCAGCTGAACATTAATCATGATTTGTGAGCTAATGTGGAGCTGATTATGTATCCATGCATGACTTAAATTGTATTAAAGCCATTTAATTTAACAATTACTGCTAGAAAGGCACTATAGTTTCTATAGTCAAAATGACTGACAGTTTAGGTGGCAGTAAATAAAACAATTTGTTGAAAATTTTAAAGACCTTGTATATTCCAAATGGGCCACACACAAGCAGTATTGTTGTCACTGGTGTTTTGTTTTGTGTAGCGCCTTTACTGCCTGCTCCCAGTTTCAGGTGAGTCTGGTCACTATGATATGATATGATACGATATAAATCTGGTTACTCATACAATATCAGCAGGAACCCCGCATGGTTGAAAGGTGGGTTTGTACGAGTTCAGTCAGATGAACATGTTGATATATATACTACAAAGTGTAGTTTCACATTTTAGATCTTGTAAATGTCCTCATGAATGTCAACTTTTGTTTTTCATTTACAACTACTACCGGTATAAGAAGTAAAAAAAACAAGATAAAAACCTCAGGATTGACTTCCTATAATGGGTTCTGTACTACGAAAATTAAAATCAAAAAGGCCCGTCTGAATTTCAATGTGCTGACAACTTCAACTTGAATCCCCAAGAGTTCTATTAGTGCAATAAACTGGTAAATTTGTATGCCCTTTCTTGGAAGAAGAATATGTGACGTAGTTTGCAGTGCTCAGAAGGACAAATGCCCTAAGATACTCACCAAGTGCTGATTAGACAAGAGGATAACAGTAAAAACAATATATTTTTCATACCATCGTTTTCTAAGATTGCTTGCATGTTTCGGATCGTTCCATTTGCTTGTTCGAAGGTCTTTTGGCTCAACAGGGCACACATTACATTGTGCAGACAGCTGAGGAGGTTTGTTTTTAGTTCAGGTATTCGGTGAACCTGTAGAGTTACACACTCTGCTGTGTAACCACTTTCTTGCAACTAAGATTTAAAGAGACCTTGTTTTATTAAGTTCTTTTGCTTGTGTGTCCCTGGAGATGGAGATGACTGCCGGAGGGAGTCCAGTCCATTCATCCAATCAGACATTGACAGAAAGTACAGTTACGAGGGAAAAAACATGGCCCTGTTTGAGGTAAGAAAAAAAAAAGGCATGTACAGAATTATGTGTTTTTATGAATTAATCCATCAAGATTATGAAAGAAAAAAGAAGGGTCTAATAGAATTTATAGAGAGGTGACATGAAAGCTCTGGTACTGTGTTGGTACCGGGGTGCATAGTGGTTAGATAGACAGATAAAAAGAAAAGATTAGAACTAAACAGAGAGTCAGTACACTGTTGGTCACAGGTGTTTTGAACAAAAAGTTGAGTGGCTTCTCTTCTCACTAATTCAGACAGATACACCCACAGAGTTGTTTGTAAATCTGAAAAAGGCCCAAGAATTATGGCCTTTTAATACCGACTAAAGACTCAGAATGTCTGTTCAAATCTCAATACTGAGATCAGGCAAAGAGACCATGTTTGTTTGTTTTGTTTTTTTTCTTTTTTGTATTGTTAATCAAAACCTAAGTTTGTTTTGTCGAGCCTAAACAATATGTAGTCGCACCTTTTCATTTTGATCAAGAGCTCTGATTTTGTGAGCTTGGTTTCTGTTCTTTCTTCAGGAGGAAATGGACAGCGCCCCCATGGTGTCGTCTCTTCTCAACAAGTTAGCCAACTACACAAACCTCTCTCAGGGGGTTCGTGAGCATGAGGAGGCTGAAGATGGCTTAAGGAGGGCTGCTGTCATGGTATGAACCTCTGATCATCCATCAGAAATGGTGATAGTGTACACTTTTGGCTTATGATTGACTGTTTAGGTTCTTATGTAGCTTTTCTGTCACTGAGGTGGGAGTATGAGCATCACATTACACAGATATCCAATTAAAATGCAGTTTGAGTGCATAACAGGAAGTATACAATTAATATAAAAAACTTTTCATTCATTTGTGATAAGATAATATTCTTTCATCACAATTTACAAGTTAGAATCTTTAGGTTTTTTAAACTATTAATGTTTTATGCAGATTAAAGCTTTTGCTGTTTAATTGGTACCAAAAAATCCTCTGTTTTGGATGAGACTGTTTAGTATTCAATCTATGAAATGTAGACTTCCATGAGTCAAAACAAAACCATCTTCCTTTTATTTCATTCTTTCCTGTTTATCTTTGCAATCTCCAGGTCCCCCACATGGGAACCTTCATTGGGGTTTACCTCCCCTGCATGCAGAACATTCTGGGTGTGATTCTCTTTCTGCGTCTCACATGGATTGTTGGCTCTGCTGGAATCCTGGGTTCTTTTGCCATCGTCTCCATGTGCTGCATCTGTGTGAGTAACTGACAGAACATTAGGAAAAGCTGTGGTGCCAGAGTGACCGCAGGCAGTTTCATATCTCATTAGAAAAGACTGAACAGAACAGAAGGAGCTCTAAGATCAGGTTTAGGATGTTTGAGATTAAAACCACCTTTGGATTTCTGTTTTGAGCATTGACCTCTGTTGGCAGAAACTATTTTTTTGTTGAATGTCCACAACCTGAATTTACTTCATTTGGGCATCTCCATGTAGAAATACACCGAACGTTATCATGGATGCTGATTTAATGAACATCCACTTGTTGCTGCGTCTCATTTGGAAACTGAACTATGTGCACACACGGGGGATGTTTCAATGTCTCATAATTTTTGGGCCTGTATATTTAAACGGCAGCTTTCGGTTGGCCTTACAGTACCTCTGATCTCATGTTGACTCTCTCGTCTGAACTCTTCTTATTTTCCTCCATGCAGACATTGCTCACCGCCATATCCATGAGCGCCATCGCTACCAACGGGGTTGTGCCAGGTATCAGATGACAGTTTTTACCTTCCCTTTAGCAGCTGTGTAGGCACAGAAGTGTACAAATGCACCTGCAGTGATCTATTTTCATTGAGCCTGATTGGTTACCCAATTTCGTCATGAACAAGGCTGAAAATAGGACCGAGGAATTTTGTTGGAGATTAACAAAGATGGCGTCTCTTTGTAGCTGGCGGCGCATACTACATGATCTCCAGATCTTTGGGTCCAGAATTTGGAGGAGCAGTGGGGATTTGTTTGTACCTTGGAACCACCTTTGCTGGATCCCTGTACATACTGGGCACTATTGAGATCCTGCTGGTATGTTACCTTCAAATCAGCTGCTCTGGTCACATCTGGTGCCCAATCAGAACTCATCTGATCCGTTTTGCTGCTTGTCTGCCTCCAGACGTACATCGTCCCTTCAGCCACACTCTTCAGGGACAACGATGGTGAGCCAGTGCCCAACGACATGCGTGTCTACGGCACGTGCTGCCTGGTGCTGATGGCCCTGGTGGTGTTTGTTGGGGTCAAGTGAGTATCTGAACACAAAATATGCTAGAAAACATCACTCGCTCGCACATAGGCTAATTTCTGTTCCTCTTGTCTTTGCAGGTATGTGAACAAACTGGCTCTGGTGTTTCTTTCCTGTGTATGTCTCTCCATCTTGGCCACGTATGCAGGAGCCATTAAGACACTTATTGAACCACCAGACTTCAAGTAAGTGACCAAGAGCAGTAATGTGCACCTATGTGGGGCTTTTGTTTGATAAAAGACATTAAAGGTGAAATGCAATGACAGAGCTTTTCTGCAGTCATTGGACTGTAATCCCACAAACACAATTCACTCGACCCAGTTTTTTCTTTTTCTTTAACAACTTTCAGCAGGAAAAACTTGATGGTCGGAGCAAAGTTTATCCATTTTTTGCTGTGCATGTTTGTCAAGAATAGAGTTCAATGCATTAAAATGTAGTAGCATTTTGGCTGTTTTACCTCACCCCATATTTTAAGCAGAAATCCTTGGCCACAGCACCAATGTCCATTTACAGCGATAAGAAACGTACTTAAGAGAATGTTCATTTTAAACTAAACCAAACTTTGTGAATGTGCTTCCTGAGAACAGAAGCTCCATTTGCATAACACGGTCTGTTTTCCTCTGCAGTGTCTGTTTGCTGGGGAATCGCTCTCTGAAGAACGAAATGTTTGAAACATGCTCGAAGGCGGAAGTAGCCAAAACCCTTCTCTGTGACCCAGAGTCTGATGAATACTTCTCCCAGAAGAACCTGACAGAACTGCGGGCCATCCCGGGGCTCCTGAGCGGAGTCATAAAGGGTGAGAGTCCAGCAGGCTTTAGCTTTTGGCTGCATGGAATCAAAAGTTTGCTCTGGTCTAAAATTCTCCCCTTTTCTTCTGCACTCTGAAGCTTTTACCATTATGTAGGTTTTCATATTTCCCCTGTCTCTTCTCCCATTAGATAACTTATGGGGCAATTACGGTCCAGCGAAGAGAGTGATAGAGAAGGAAAAACCACCTGCACTGACAACTGAGAACACATCCAACTGCACAGTCCAGAACTACTTTGTCAGCGACATCACCACCTACTTCACGTTGTTGGTGGGAATATACTTCCCCTCGGTCACAGGTATGTGTGGACCTCAGATGTGAAATGAGTTTTAAATGACAGGAGAAATTGACCTCAAAGTTTAATTCATGCTTTGTGAGGGATGCCTTGATTTTTGTGGTATGAAAATGTCTCTTGTTTCAGGTATCATGGCTGGTTCTAACAGGTCTGGTGATCTCCGAGATGCCCAAAGGTCCATTCCAGTTGGGACAATACTGGCTATTCTCACCACTTCTTTCATCTGTATCCTCCGATATTTGCAAATCAAGCCCATAAGTGAGATTAAGATGATATCTGGACAGGTTATGCTGGATGGCTGGAGATGAAGTGTTCATGTCTGCGTGGGTTAAAACTCTTGGAGATCAGTTTGTTTGTGTTTTCCATTTGCTGTGTTACCATCTTAACCTCATGGTTAGATATCTCCTTTGTGGTGCTGTTTGGAGCTTGTATCGAAGGCGTTGTGCTGAGAGACAAGTAAGCTGAGGTTTAATTGTTCATTCTTTGTTAGGTGCAGAGCATGTGGTGCCATACAGACTTTTCACTGATGTTTCCAAAACAATATTTTGTGTGAACTTTGCATGTACAGAAAGCCAAATGGATAATTTGGGGTCTTTCAGATTCGGTTACTCGGTGAAGAAAAACCCAGTAATTGGTATTCTGGCCTGGCCATCACCCTGGGTCATTGTGATTGGCTCCTTCTTCTCCTGCTGTGGCGCGGGGTTTCAGAGCCTCACCGGCGCCCCCCGGCTGCTGCAGGCCATTGCGCGGGATGGCATCATCCCATTCTTACAGGTAAGTTCTGCAAAGATGTGCGTTGCTCAAATGAAAAAGTAAGAAAAGTACAAGAAGTTTTACATCCACATTTGCATATAAAACAGTTTATTTGCAGCTTCTTCCGCTTCTCAGGCAACTATGCTCTGTGCCACAGTTACATTCTGGAATTGTGTAGGACCAAATATGCTATGAAAGATCAGGGAAGGTGATACAGTATAGCTTTAAAATTAACAAAACCTGGTGGAGATCTAGCGAGCACTATGTCTGTGACCTTGTTTATAAGACTGTGCCTTATTTCCACTTTTCCTGAGCTTTGTGTTTGTCTGTCTCAGGTCTTTGGTCATGGAAAGGCCAACGGCGAGCCCACCTGGGCTCTCCTGCTAACAGTTGGGATCTGTGAAATAGGAATACTCATTGCTTCTCTGGATGATGTGGCTCCCATCCTCTCCATGTAAGCACTTTAATTTTGCTGTTTTAATTTACGACTAAATCATCTAAAGGAACTTTAAAAACATACTCTAATTCAATCCAGTTACAATCTAATTTTGTTCGTCATTATGATTGGATTTTACACAAATTCAAATTGTGACCATTCAAAACAAGTTGGCAAGCAATAGAAATGAGATGATAACATCTAATAATATATTTTATATAAGTTATCTTCAAATGAAAAACAACAATGATAGTGTAATTTGTACAAAGAGCATAGGGGGGATCTGAGTAGGTCTGAGTAGGTTACTTCTTAATATGGATTTTTACATCTTTCTATAATCTGTTTTGTTCGTCTGCTCAGGTTTTTCCTCATGTGCTACCTTTTTGTCAACCTGGCCTGTGCCGTTCAGACTTTGCTCCGGACCCCAAACTGGAGACCTCGCTTTAAGTTCTACCACTGGTGAGCACAGATCCTCAGTAACTCTGGGACACTATGTGAATCCCAATAAGGATGTAACAGCAAGCCTGTTTGTTTCCTGAAGGACTCTGTCCTTCTTAGGGATGAGTCTCTGTCTCTCCTTGATGTTCATCTCCTCCTGGTACTACGCTCTGGTTGCTATTATGATAGCCGGCTGTATTTACAAATACATTGAATACAGAGGGTGAGTTCAAATTAGAAATTACATTAAGCTCTTTAATTTTTAAAACAATGTTAATTCTTTATGACTTATTTCGAAGATCCTCTGATTTGTCCCAAGAATGGATCATCAGTTTCTCATAATCACCTAATTCTGTGCTCCAATAAGAGAAAGTGAAGCCAGATTCTACTATTTGGACAGATGAGATAGTATAAAATCCAACTTTCAAGTCAGAATGAACAAAATATTTGTGTAACTTCTGAAGTAACCCTTCTTATTTGGGTGTTTTGACGCAGGGCAGTGAAAGAATGGGGCGACGGGATCAGAGGCCTGTCCTTGAATGCAGCACGCTATGCCCTCAATCGCCTGGAGGAAGCGCCACTGCACACCAAAAACTGGAGGTGAGGCTGCTCTCTTTTCTGCCATGAACTGTGGACTGAAAATGTAATTAATCCTATGTTCTGTGTCCCTGGTATTCCACCAACATGGATCATTCTCAACCCCTCTCTCTCCTCAGGCCTCAGGTGTTGGTGCTGTGTAAGCTGGACTCTGAGCTGGCAGTGAAACACCCTCGTCTGCTGTCCTTCACCTCACAGCTCAAAGCAGGAAAGGGTCTCACCATAGTGGCCTCAGTTCTAAAGGGCACATACATGACCTGCAAGAAGGATGCCAAGACTGGGGAGGAGGTTTGTCCATTTGATCTCATCTGCATGTAGAAATAATCGCCTGTGTTAAACGTTTTTTTCAAGTCACACTTTAGACTTGCATGATGGTCCATGATTGATGAGTTTTCATGGTTTGGATCTTCTTCTTTTTCTGTACCGACCCTCCTTTTCTGCACCTGCAGAACTTGAAATCTGCCATGGCTGCAGAGCGGACCAAGGGCTTCTCTCATGTGGTGGTGTCCTCCAACCTTCGAGATGGTTTCTCCATATTGATCCAGTCAGCGGGACTGGGAGGAATGAAGCACAACGCGGTCCTGATGAACTGGCCAGCAGGCTGGAAACAAGCCAGGGACTCCTCTGCCAGGAGGAACTTCATAGGTTCACACATTATTATCTCTAACCATGTGTACAAATTAGGACACCTATTTCCAGATGAGTTTTTCTTTGTTTAATGAAATGATCATTTATTAGTTGGCACTTTTTCCCAGCATAACGACAACAAAAGTAACATGATTTCAGCTTTTTTTTACAATAAAATGAAGTAAAATAGAAGACTGCTTTACAGCAGTGAGAAATTAGCCCTGACAGGAGCGTCTGTGAGGAACCCGCATTATCACAGCTCTCTGTTTCACTGCAGAGACGGTGAGAGAGACAACGGCAGCTCATCAAGCCCTGCTGGTGGCAAAGAACATCGACCATTTCCCCGGCAACCAAGAGCGTCTGAAGGAGGGCACCATCGATGTGTGGTGGATAGTGCATGACGGCGGACTGCTCATGCTGCTGCCTTTTCTTCTCATTCAACACAAGGTGTGTCTTCCTCACAGTTTTTAGAAGCCATAACCTGAGCAGCGTTGTAGGAAAACTGTCTTCTACTTGATGCTCATTCTTAACATTCTTAATAAAACGAGCAATGTCACTGATGTTGTGATGCTGAAGGCTAGTTTGAGGCACATCCATCCCAGCCTGGATGCTCCAGCGGAGGCAGCTGGTACTGACGCAGGTCTTTGCAGGTGTGGAGGAAATGCAAAATGCGAATCTTCACGGTGGCTCAGATGGACGACAACTCCATCCAGATGAAAAAGGATCTCCAGATGTTCATTTACCATCTACGCCTGGACGCTGAGGTGGAGGTGGTGGAGATGGTGAGACAGTTACTGATTATTCATCAATGACGCTGATCCTAAGATGGCATCCACTGATAGATCATTTGCCTTTTTGTTTGACTGTTTGTTTAACTAGCACGACAGTGACATCTCAGCTTTCACATACGAGAAGACACTGGTGATGGAGCAGAGGTCTCAGATGCTTAAACAGATGCAGCTGTCCCGCACGGAGCGGGAGAGAGAGGTATGGTGTTCGTAATATCTACATCAGATGGTAAAACAATACAATGAGAAATGGAAACAAACTAAAGGCTTAGCATAGCTGCTGAACTGTTGTTGTTTTTTCACTGTAGAACTTCAGAATAATCTTGAACCTGTAACCCTGTGTTTGAATTGGCTGATTGGGATCAGATTCAGAGCATTACAGATGTATCACGTGGCTCCATAAAGAGGAGGAAGATGGCGGATGTTGACGCATCTTTTCTCAACACTCAGTGTATACCAGAGGATGAGGTAGCCATGGCAACCAAAATACTTGGAGAAACTATCATTTTATCTTCTTATAGTCATCATCACATTCCTCCTGTCCATCATCATCCATCCATTTTAATGCTTGTACGCTTTGGAAAGTACTGCCAAACAAATCCTCTGCCTCACCTTCCAGTCAGATCCTGATGACGGAGTCCTGCTGGTTGGAACACAGTTCCACCTGTTACGTTTGCCATCTTTCATCCTTAAACTTGCATGTGTGGTGCTGGAAGACTCGATGAGATAAAGAGCTACTACTGGAAGAGGACAAAGTATTGAGTGGCTTGACAAATCAAAGTCATTTTCTGTTGCAGGAAATCGATAACTCCTATTTTTTATGTTTGTTTTTTCTTGTATAAAGACTGGTATGAAACATCCCAACAGCAGGGCTAGTAAATTCCTTCATTCAGACAGAATATCGGTACATCATAATAGTTGTAAAGGTGTTGTGTTTATCCATGAATTTATTTTTCTCATTTCACACTTAGAGGAGACCCTCGTGGATTATTGAAGTGGACAGAAATTGTTTTTTAGTTATTCTTTAATGACTAATAAATGTTACATGTCATTGCTTGCTAAAACTGGATGAACACCAAGAACCTTTTCTCTTAACATCTCTTTCAGTAACCCACAAAATAAGTGGATTCAGGTAATAGAAATGCTGTCAAGCAAAAAATAAAACATTGAACATAGACAACAAAAGGCACTAGAATATGAGTACACTGTGTTTAAACGTAGCATGAAGCCCCTCGCTCTAGCTATGAAATGGCTAATAGTGGCATGCGCATGTTATGTCATCATCATAATCTCTGACCTCAAATGACTACTCTCATGACAACCAGTTAACATGTATAAGGTCAAAATCCTAATTATCTGATGCCTGAATAAATGATGCTTAAGCCTTGGCTAACCTGCTCCGGTCTTTCTTTCAGGCCCAGTTGATCCACGACCGGAACACAGCTTCTCATTCAGCATCTAACGACAAAGAGGAAGGTGCCACTCCAGACCGCGTCCACATGACCTGGACCAAAGACAAACTGCTCAATGAAAGGAACAAACACAGAGAAGGAATTCCTGTAAAGGATATGTTTAATATGAAACCGTAAGTAGACCAAAAGAGATCTGGAAGTTGGTTTCTTTTTTTTTTATATTAGCTAAGTGCTATTTATCTAATTTAATTGAGCTACGATGATCATACCATATTAATTTAAGTTCATAGCACAGGCAGTGGTTTTGTCATGATTGGTAGCCCAATTTATTATATTTCTGAACAGTGTTTTAAATGTAATACCTGAGTTTATGCTTTTCCGTCCAACCATTGGTTGGTACCTGTATTAAACAAGCTGGTCAAAACATGTTAATGTACACAACACACAGTAGACGTTACCACAATTTTCAGTAAGTCTTCACCAAACCAACATTGACTTTCTTTTGCGAAGTCATCCATGCAGTATTTACACACGATATTTTTCTTTTACGACTTCCCTTTCCTTTTCTTTTTACGCCAGTTTAAAGATAAATTTAAAACGGCCATGATAGAGTAAATAAGCAGAACTCTTATTTGGTTATTAATGTTGGATATGTTGTTTTTGTTCCCTTCCTCCAGTGAATGGGAGAATCTGTAAGTTGCTTCATATTTCACTTTATATATAATTTTGAAAATCCTTTCTGTCCGTACAGCAGTGTTAAAGCAGCTTGCTTTGGCTGAGTGCATGTGCATAGGTTGCATGTTGCATGTCGAATAGTAAAAGAAGTCCATATATCTGCGCTTGCATGCAAGATAATCAGATCCTGTCCTCATATAAGCTGATTTCCGTTCTCATTATCATATTTTACAGCGGTTGCGGTTACACATTGCAGTATTTGGGTTTTCCAATGTCTACACCTATACGTTATTGTTTCTGTTTTAATGTAGCAACCAGTCCAATGTGCGGAGGATGCACACAGCTGTGAAGCTGAATGAGGTGGTGGTAAAGAAATCCCATAATTCACAGCTGGTCCTGCTCAACATGCCCGGTCCACCAAACAGCAAGAAGGGAGATGAGAACTGTATCCGTTTTCAATGCAAGAATTGCCATGTGGTTTATTTGGGAATATTCTTTATCTTGCCACTTGTTGGTCATTTTAAAATAATGGTGCAAATTATTTATTCATTTTGTTGATGCACTGTTTTGCCAAGAGAAGAGCAGTACTCCTAGGTTTTATATTCTAAAAGCTGAACATCGCCTGTCAATTGGCACCTCCAACTTATTTAATCTTTTTGAGAATACAGACCTTTTGTTTTAAAATGCTGACTAAAAATTTCCCCACTCTTATGTTCCTATGTTCATAGGAAAGCATGCATTCGGCTGGTGCTAGTTATCTGAGTTCACAGTGCAATGTGGTATTTGTATAGGAGCCAGCTATGGTGCACAACATGCTTCTTAACTATTATTTTTCTCTCAGATATGGAGTTCCTGGAGGTTTTAATGGAAGGCTTAGATCGTGTTCTGCTGGTTCGAGGAGGAGGTCGGGAGGTCATCACCATCTACTCATAGCACTGCAGAACTTTTAAGCTGGTTTCAAAGACCGGATTAATCAAGGTTCAGCACAAACAGGGAAGTAATTCTTCCGTCAACATTTTAAGAAGAAAGGAGAGCAGCTTAATGTGTTGGAGTAATGTGATGCTGTTAAGGACAAGGAGGGGGGGTAGTTATTCACTTGATCAGGTGACCACGCCTGAGAAATGATCTTTCTCACCTTTTTTTTAACTCAAAATATTTGAGGCTCATTTTTGTAGAGTGTCAGTGGGAGGATTGGTTCCATTGAGTTAGGAAGACTGACTGACCGGAGGTCTTTAATCATTTCATTCGCTGTTGTTAAATCTCTGACTTTGGAATGTTGGTATAGTTTGGAGGTATTATTTTTTGGCCAATATATTTTACAAATTAATATGAACATATATCTGAAGTATTGTTGTTTATCCTATCAAAATTTTGACTTTTTTTCCCCATTTCTGAACTGATGATCTGTAACAATTAGCATTTTAGTCAATTTAGACTTTTTTTTCCTTTTTATTCACCTTTTAGAAAGCTGTTTGTGAAAGCTTATTGTGTTGAACAAAAACAAACATCTGGTACACCATCCGTTTTGTTTTCTTGATATAGTGATTAAAAATACATGATAATTGATAAGATGGCAGTGGTCACTTTGACATTACATCAAGGAAGTTCCCAGTTTGAATTTTGGCTGTGGCCTTTCTTTAGGCAGTGGACCAGCTGTTTGTTTTCTTTGTGTTGTTGTTGTTTTTAAATTTCCCAGTCTACAACTATATCTCTGAGAAACTTTTAAATTATTTGACATGAAACTATTTTTGTAGTTTCACTCTGTTTAACGTGACCAACTGTGTATGATGCAGCATCAGTATGGATTGTATCAGTATTGTGTCATAAGATTTGTTGATTTTTTTTTTTTTTTAAGCCTGAGAATTGAGAGTAGAAATGTGCTATTAATTCAGGTCACAGGAAAATGCAATGCTGGGCTCAGACTGACAAAGTTCCCTGAGGTTCTCCATCAGCCATTACTGGACAGTCTCACTGGACAGTTACCTCTGACAGAAACAGGGCAGGTCCTAATGCATGCAGAATATACTGAAATGTGATGAGAAGTGTGTGTGAGAGAGAGTGTTGTCCTTGAAGACATGTATCTAACTCTATAGAAAGAAACGAGGAGTCTGCAAGTACAGCCAGAGAGATTATATGAGTTCAGTTTAGCAGTATGAATCCAAAATTCATTTTAAAAAATAGGAAGTTACATAAATTCAGAGAAAAAAGTAGAGCTCCAAAGTGAACAAATGGAAACCAGTTCTAACTGATTCTACAGTGAGTTGTCTTCAGATGTATTGCCACCCTCTGGAGTAGCAAAAAACTGCCACTCACCTCAGTGGGATTGTCTGCAGTTACACTGTCCCCAGTTAGTAAAATAGCTTAGGTGCTGAGAGAAAAAGTTCACCGCCACAGCTTTAACGCAGCAGGTTCCTTTTGCATGCATTTGAAATGTTGATGTATTCACATTTGTTTCACCACTTTGGATGTTTATTTGAAACTCTGTTGCTGATCGCTGCCTAATTAATACATAATTGTGAATACCCTGTATTTTTGGGGAATATAGTTTTGCACAATCAAATGTCAGAATGTCTTTTGTGGAACAGTGTGTACAGGTTGCATTTCTCATATTTATCACCTTTATGCAGAAGAGGAAACACAATAAAATCTACAAATTCACAGGAGAACACACATTGTTGAACACACTGAAAGTCAAAATGTTGCTGGGGCCAATTCACATTTTGATTTGTTATTCCATATCTAATATAATTAAATTTGTGAAACATAAACAGTTCATTAATTATGGATCCTTCTGGATATTTTAGAATTATCCTCAGTGACTGATAAGACTAATGTTGAAGAAAAAAAGGCAAATATTGATAGATGGATTTATCAATATCTAGTATCTAATATCTCTGATGTAGACATTATTTTTCGGGGAAACATGGAAGACCTCAGGAAAAATCCACAGAGACAAAACACAGCAGAATGTCCCTGTTTTTTTTTAAAATTAATTATTTTCTTTAATATTGTGAAAAATTCTGTACTGGTTTTTTTTGCCTTTTTTCTAGCTTTCCCTTGTGCTCTTTTCCGCGATACTCACTCTTCGTGCTTTATAAATTCACTGGGTTTCTTGGTTTCCCAACTTACTTCCAGCGTCTTGTCAAGGTGTTGCAGCACTCCGAGTGTTACAATCCTCACATTGTATTTGTGAACTGTATTTTTAGCTTGCTTTTTCTTTTCCTCTGTTTCATGTGATCACAGAGTTTATTTGGGGTCAGACTCTGTTTCCTTATTCTTGCTCACACTTCACAAATGTTTCAAAAGTGACTCACCTTGTTCAAGCTTGAACAACTACAGAAGAATGAGGATCCTCAGACACAAAAGTATACCTAAACCTTCTTTCCTGTTACTGGATCTTTCACCATTTCCTCAGTGAAGAGTAATTTAATTTTTTTTGTTCTTTTATTAACCACCCCAGTTGTCCATTTTATTTTGCCCATTGTGGGGTCCAGTGTTGATTTATGAGAAAAATAATTACTGGGTCGATTTGATAACTCTGAAACACAAACTTGGAAACTTTCCAAGAATATTTTCTTTTCTTTTCTGGCTTTGAATCACCTTGGAGTACTCTTTAAATCAGAATCAGAAATACTTTAATAATCCCAGAGGGAAATTATTTAAAAGTTAAGAAAGTTAGAAAAAGCGAACATAAAAGTTGGAGCGACGTAACAGGCAGCCTGCAGCTTTCAAAGATCGAGTTTAGAAGATTCAAAGTGTTACTTAAATTATACAAAAATCACAAGCTCTTACAATCAAGTGTCTGTGTACCAGAAACCAGAGGTCAACATGGGAAAATGTGTGTATTTCCATTTATCTGGTGCCCATAAAGCTTGATATACTGGGGAAGGTAAAAATGAGTTCATTCACAGTGATAGGTGTTTTTCCATCCATCCATCCATTATCAAGGATAAAAAAAAGGTCCTGTCATTGTAAAGGACCGAAACACAAACTCACAAAAGGGACACATCAAATGAAATGTCTGCCTTTAAAGGAAATGAAGATGACTGAGTGGCTGGTCAAATGAAGGTCTTTGAGATTTCTTTGAGTAGTTCCTGTTCATCTCAATTTTAATTTCCCTGGTTTTGATTACTTTTGTAAAAGGGGGGGAAATTCACGCCGTGCCGTAATGCCTGACGAGAAGCCAATCATCTTGTGAGACCATTACAACTAAATTGGATTGCTGTCATGTCTTATGTAACGGGTCTGAGCTCAGTCTCCAAAAATCTGTTTAATCCAAAAATCTTCATTGTCTCTCGGCTCACAAAAGAACAAAGACAGTCATGGAGCTGCAGTAAGAAAGCTGTAGGGAAACTTGGCCCCGGATAAATGGCTTCCTGTTTGTCCCAGAGGGTGGTTAGCTGGGTCGGCACACTCGAACCAGCAATAAAACCCGACCCAGTCTGATGCTCTGATTGCTCTCAATTACAACTCTGCTTACGTGTCCACTGTCGGAAATCTTATTCTTCCCTCAGTTTTTTAAATTGAGGCTGTCTCTTTCTTAAAAGTCTCCACAGTTAACCTATTTTGACGTCTTATAGAGACTCAAATGAAAAAGAGAAGGGGAAATAAAACAGAAAATGGACCAAAATTGCAATGTATAAAAACATGTGTTCTTCACAAACTTTTGAGAAAATGATGGGTTCGCAGCATTTTGCCAAATGTGGGAGGTTTTATTCATCCAAAATATTTCTACAATCTATAACTTGTTTCAGTGCTCAGTAGAGATATTCCATGAGATTTTAATCGTGATTGAATTTCATGTCCTTGGCGTACAATACACTTTACTAAACTGTAGTGCAACAACTGAAAAAAACCCCAAACAGTGTCTTCTTTCTCAAGCATGGATTTCAATCACTTTGAAGGAGAAAACAGAAAATACATAAAGTCCTGCTGATGTGAGTGCTGATAAAAAAAAAAACCTTCCGTTCATCATTAAAGTCCAGTTTGTCCATTTTGAAATGCTCCTCTGTACCAAAGCCCACAGGACCTGTGCTCTGACTTCTGCTGATGAAGCCCAGTCTGTCGCACAACTCTTGGTCCAGTGTGACACCGGGATACTTAAACTCTTTCATCTGAGGTGGAGAACCATCCCGCCATTCTGGATAACTCCCATGGCCTCGTATTTGGAAGACCCAGGCTGCTTCATCCAGCTATAAACCGGTATAGTATGTGCAGAAGGTCATGGCTTGAAGAAGCCAGCTAAACCACATCATCTCTTCATCTTTCATAATATTTTTCTTTAAAAGTTTAGAGGGTCTGATCAGAACCAACTGACCAGTCACACAAGTGTAATCCTCCACAACACACAGTTTACTCTGTGACAGGAAAACCCTGTCATGCCAATAAAAGTTTTAAAATCTCGTGCTGTTCTGACTCACCTTTTCGTGGGCATCTTCTCAATGAGAAAAACAAATTGGAAACAAAAACTGGACAAGACTTTAAAGGGCAAAGTATGAAAGCAACGGGTATATCAGTGTTGGACGAGGCCTAAGCTGGAGGGAAAACAGGTATTTCATATTTTTCAATAAGATACTTGAAACATTATCTATGTTTAAAACATTATTTTGTGCTTTAGGATTTACTGAGGGCAGTTCAAGCAGTTCACAGGTAATAACAAAAGAGTCATTTTGTCTCAATATTCAACAAAATGTCACGTCTCATTTCTTTTCATATTTAAAGCAGGTACTTTCAAATATGGCAGAAGGCTTTCAGAGGGAAAACAGGAAAAAAAAAGGGCTTAGGAAGGGAATGCACAGAGTAAAGTGGATGCAGTGGGAAAGGGGAAGGTGGGGGAGAGAGCTCCTTTGTCTATCCGAGCTATTATCATTCCAGTATCTACTAATAGTGGGGTGTGAACATCAGCAAGTGGATTATTTCACAGATGCCCCTTGACCTCACTGACCCAGGAGAAGTTGTTTCCCATGACTTAAATAAGAAAGTCTAGAATACCGGATGTACAAGACTCTGCTTGACAACTTCATCCATACAATGTGTTTATGTCTTTTTTTCCATCTTTGTCTTTCTTATTGTTGAAGATCAAATGAGCATGTTCATTGTGAATCCTCTAAAAAAAAAAGAGTGTTCTAAACTTGTTTAACCTTTGGTCACCAGACTTATCTGATAACTGGTAATTCTGACATATACACCTTCAGCTCATTCTATAAGTCGTTAATTCAAGAAACCCACTAATAATGCCAAAAGGTCATGTCACTCATTTTGCAAAAGACTTATCACTGATTTAATGAGTCTAATCAAAACTCTGACATCACAGAAGCCTCTTTTCCTTTGGCATTCACACATCTAAGAACATGAACACAAGCAAAGGTAACCAGAAGTATTGCATTAGGTGAAATGGAAATTTTGCATAGGACATCTGATGTGTCAAACCACTGAGGATCCAGAGATTTTATATAAGGACTGGGTAGAAAATGTCTACAGTAAGTGTATAAATGTTTTGGAAGCAGCTGCTCAGCTCCCCTCTGCTGTCACTATGAACCTGACTGATATATTCCTGGTCTTTTGTCTGTATTCATATCTGTTCTTGTTGAATTTTCAAAGCTTCATCTATGACTTGGTTTGTTGGAGACTGAAAACTGCTTAATGCTTTGCTTACAGCTGTAAGGGTTACCTGAGGACAGCTGTACAGAACAGGGAGGTATTTTAAGTTCCCGGTGAGCACAGTCCATCAATGTCACCTTTTGATCAAACTGTGTGTTGTTTTTAGGGAGCTGCTTAGTAAAAACCTGCAGAAGCAACATTTTCACAAAGGTTAAAGCCATTTTGTTTGATGTCAGTCACTTAAAGCTCCTTTTTAAACTCTCAAATGTCGAGTTTGGTGAGTCCTGCTTCCAGTTGGTCAATGCTAAGTCGCTACAATTCCACAGAAACGATGAAGCTTTAAAGTAAAACAAGACCAGTGACACTTAAATTATCATTCCCCTTAAACAACCACCCAACAATCCATTGCCATTGGCCCAAGTTGGGAACATCTGAGTGAAGATTTTCTCAATATGCAATACTCTGCCCACATTGTTGCACCAGGTCAGTGCGTTTTCCAGACAATTGTGAAAGAAAACAGAAGAATGTGAGATTAGATCTTCAGATGTTGGTTTGGGGCTACTCATCTGATAGCAAAGGAGGCAAAGAAGTAGAGTTTTTGGTTATTTAATCAAAGTTATGCAGTGTTTAATGGAACCTCGGTAATTACAGGGTGGGTGGATACATTAGCCCCAGACCCCCAGAACACATCTCTGCCTCTGGGCAACACGACAGGTCAGCACCGACATTCAATCAGCCTTTTTCTACAAGATTTCTATAGATTATTTCCCTGTTTTATATTGTAATCCATGATGCGAAACAGCCAAGAAAGAACCAAAGAGACAACACATGGAAGACAAGTCCATCAGTATTTCATTGTAACTCTTTGTGGAGGCCCCAAATAGTCTTGATAACATCTTAAATGAAAAGAACTTGTCTCAAACTGCAGGTTAGGAATGAAGGTGTACTGAGTGAGTAAAGGGGAGTTTTTTTTTCCTTCAAGGGAATCAAATTTCTCAACTCTGGATCTAGGGAGTCGCTCAACTCCGGACTGAGGGAGTCTTTGTGCTGACACGGGGAGAGAGAGCAGCAGTGTGACTCCAGGTCTGCACAGCGAGGGAGGACAGAGGGACCACGCAGTTGCCGGAGTTTCATCACACACTCAGACCTGGAGCTTCCTCTCAAGGCTGGATTTATTTTCTAAAATGTTTCAAGGGTAAGGACCACGTACTTACATTGACTCTATCAGTTCCAAGGAAAGAAAGCATGCTGAACTTTAGATGTTTTTCAAAATTTGACGTTTTCCCGTAAGTCTTTAGCAACACCTCTACGCAGACTTTCAGACTCATGGAAGTTGTACCTACAACTTTTTGACCCCTTTTTCAGAACTTTGAAAGTGTAAATGTGCGAATAGAAATGTGGCGATTCCAGCTCCCATTGTGTGCCTGGTGTGTCTCCTCAGGTGGTCTCCTGCCCTGCTCCTCGCCCTGCTGGGCTGGATGGCCACTGGCCTGCAGGTTATAGAGGGTAAGCCTCCCGGAGCCATCGCTCTGCCTCAACATCTCCTCTCTGACCAGTGTAGTAAAAGAGTAATATCAGTAGATCATAAAATAGTAAGTAGGTAGCTATGATGAGGACTAGTTCTGTACCTGTGCTAATGACTGTGCGAAAACGATTTAACTCCTTATTAATGTTTTCTGTTGCTGCGATCAGATCTGAATCAATTCCAGGTCCACAGATTTTAAAATAGAAGAAAATAGCACATTTAAACTGCTGCAGTTTAGCATGACGCAATTTTACATCAAGGATGCATTTCTGGTCATTCGTAATGGACTTTTTCGTGTTAAAGCTGACTTATTCAGACCAGCAGTTTGCTGCTTAGGGAAAATGCATGAAATTGTAAAAAACAAAAACAAAACAGCATTACCCTGATGGCTGTTTAAACACATTGATGAAAGCTTTTTTTTATAACACACCCACAAACCAAATTAGACAAATTACTGGAACAGTTAGTAAGGGTAACACAATTAAAATGGATGATTCAACATTTAGTCAGAATATTTCTTCTTGAAAAGTTCTATTTCTGAAGCATGTTTAGATTAAACATTTAGTGTCCTTGTTGGTTTTCGAACGTCCTTCCTCCAATGGCCACTCCACCTATTTGTGATACTCATTTAGTTGAAAAATTAATGCTGCTAGTTAGTACCAGAGAAGCTGTGGCTGAACCGACTTCCCTCTCAGAAGCATCACCAGACTCATGGCGTGATCAAGCCCCATTTTCACACCTGTCCATGCCGCTGGGCCGGTGTCTCAGCGCCCCCCCCGCTGGGCCGCGCTTTTTCTAAAGCTCTGCAGGAGAGCGATAGTTTGTTTGTTTGGCAATCGACCCACCTTCCTCTAATCCCCTTTCATCCCTTTTGTGTGTGTCTGCATTGAGGAAGCTGGAAGTGGCAGACAAGTCAAACACTGCACTCGGGTGGGAAGTGGAGCATTTAGCTTGTTTGCTAGTGGTGAAAGGGGCTTCCTCTGAGCAGCTCGGGCTGTTTGGAGGCTTCAGATATTTTGTCTGGGAGGGGTGGGCTGACACCAGGCTTTGAAGTAAGATGCTGGAAACACACTCGATTCCGTGCCATTAATTCTGACAATGGCTGATGAAAGCCGTGTCAGACCGAGCTAATGCACGATGTGTTTCTGTGATAGGTTTGAGCTGCATTGCCTGAGCTGGTCCTTAAAAGGACGACGCAGCTCATGGCGGTTCAGACCGCCAAAAGGCCTGCCAACCGTGTGACTCGCAAATCATGAATGTAACTTCAGTCCGGTGCATCTATAAATGCCAGTGTACCCTAGAGGAAATCACTTGAGCCCCAAACAGCTGTGCTTTTTGTTGGTGTTTCTGTGTCGCTTTTGTCATATTCGATAAACTTTCTGTGAAATATTTCCAAATTATATTAGAACTGTACACTTCATAAAATAAGTCACATTTAAGTGAGTTTAAAAAGTCGGCCTAACGTTCAGAGTCCATCATCTAAAAATGAATTGTTTCACAATGAGCTCAATAAGTATCCCTTTGCTTTGGGTGGCGTCAGTGATGGTGACACATGGAGGAAACACTAGATTTAGAAAATTTTTGTATGTTTAATCATACAAATGAGAAAAATAGAGAAGCTTTTGCACTGATTGAGTTTTCAACGTGCTTTTCAAATATATCGTGGGGAAACTAAATCCACCGCAGTAAAAGGAATCTTAGTCTATTAACAGATCTTAATCAATTAACAAATCTTAGTCAATTAAATCTGTGATTTATGCAGCCATTCGTCTGCCAGACTGTCAAACAATGCATGAAAGCGTGTGCAGGCCTCTGTAGGGACGTGGGACATGCTGTGGGATCCCCTCTGATCCACCAGCATCTGCTCTGCATCATGTCACTGCACAGTTTTGGCTCACCTTGTATCTTTGCTTAAAAAAGTAGGGTTTTGTACAGTATAGTCAAACAACAGCCAGAAGCATCCAGCTGGGTGAGATGCTGCCTGTTATCTGCACCACATCCTCACACAAACCGTATCCTGAAGTGTTCCAGAGCGGTCACATGTCCAAATCTGGATTGTCAGCTCATGGGATAATGTGCAAATTGATATATTGATATCAATACAGCAATATTCAATTCTGATCTAGTTATAGAGACCTAAGTTTGGCCTTTCTTTTCCAGCCATGGGAACGCAGGTCTGGAGGAAAGTCTCAGGCATGAAAAGCATCAGCAGAGAGAATGTGGAACCAAACTTTACTGCACTTTCTCCTGAAAATCATGTCTTTTTTCAAAACTATTTAAGTGTGAGAGAGCAGCACCCGGCAGCTATTTTGACTTTTCTGTAAGGACACAGACCAGACATCACGTGAAAATGTGTTCTTCCACCCTTCCTCTGAAAGAAGCCTGTTAGATGGATGTTACAAACATGGATACGCCCGCATAACAAAATGATTAAAGCCGTTCACATTGCATGTAGCAACATTGGTTCCCTGATAGCTCAGATTTAATGGTCCAGTATATCTGCCTCTGAAACGACAGGCAGATCAGGCCGGTGGTGCTACATTACATTCCTAAAAACTGTTTGTCCACATTTTGTTTGAGAAGGCCAAGTTAGACTTCAGAACTGTTAAAGGTTTCTGACTGATACTAAAGTCAGAGCTTATATTGTTGTATTGTCTGTTGAGTCAGTAACACCCGTACAATCTGCTGAAGTAAAAAAAAGGTATATTGAACTCAACTGGTAGCTCTGTGGAAAGTGAATTCTGTCATACTCAGCAGTTTCCTTTAGTGAATCTACCCCTGAAATATTTATTCCTAATAAACTAAACGTCTGTTATAGAGAGAGAAATGATACTTTAAGGGGGGCATCCTTTTGGTTGTGTTCTTTACATCATCTTTAAACATATTTTGCTTCTGGAATAGAAGAAGTGTGGTGAGTGTGAATTGTCATCAACTCGTATTTTGGCTGTGCTGCTGTATTAGTAGAGGAGGGAATTTATTTTGGACAATTCCAACTTCAATCTTGCTGGCGCACCCCCCTTAACAGGAAACCCCTTATTTCTGGCTCAAGGAACCTTCGCTTTCCATTTGCTGTTGGTCGACTTGCTCTGAAAGGATTGCATGTTTAGCCAAAACCAATCACTCTAAGGTGAGCCCAGTAGGAGTCTGTTTCTGACCAGTTTCATTTGTACAGTACAACCAAGTCACCACAGAATATTTTTACTCTTGTTGTGTCGAAATCCTCTCCTTCACAGGAACCTACAGTACGTTGCTCTGTTGCCCTCGATATTCCACTCCTGACCTCATCTGGTCTCTGAAGTTACCTGGAATAGAATACCCTCCAAGCCCCCTTTCGTGTTTTATGACTCTGTAACCTGGCAGGAGAATATGTGTCATAGATCTCCATAAATCACCAGTACCTAAATGTCTCCAGTATATTATGGGACTGAACGCCCACCCTGCTACAGTCCTGTCTGGAATGTGCTCATTCAGCCAGAGTGACTTTGGTTTGAACACATTTGGACACAATGGGCCAACTGTAAAAAGGTATCACTGCTCTATGTGAGTAACATTTAGCTCTATGGGATTTTAGGTGGAAAAAAATCCCTCACTGGAAAACAAGAATGGGTGTTTCTTGTGAGCTCTTTTGACTTTCCGTTATTAATAGTTTTCTTTTTTTTTTCCCGTTCCAAGATTTGATCCCTGCAGTGATGATGTCGTTTCCTAACTTTGGCAGCCGTGAGGGTTTAGAAGAAAACTGTGCCAGTGTTCAAAATGAGGAGGGAAAGTTGAGTTGTGTTGTTGAACAATGAATTAAAGTTATCCCAAAACTTTCATTGTTGGTCACGAGCACACTCTAAAATGCCACCAGTCCCTTTTGTTGTTGTTTGGACACACCGTTTCCATGGCTTCGTGATAGAAATTAGTGATGAATCATTTTCATTGTGTATCCGTTTCATGTTATCTGTGCTTTGGGCATGAAGCACAAAGAAAGTCTTTTACCGACTAGGAGAATTGGAAACTTTCTGTAATTGTGGAAAGAGTTAAAGTTCTGTGGGCACCTTTAATAGCTGTAAAGGTCTAACGTGCACCTTTATTGGCTGAATTACGCAGGAACATTTAGAACGTTCTGACTAAACAAACGGAATTCTTTGCAGCTTTTTTCTCTTAGTGCCATTTCACAACACAGGGTCAAATTTGTTGTGCATGCACATTACTTGGTCAGTTCGGGTGTCATTTAACAGGTTGAACATTTTGGTTGAATACACCCTAAAAGCCCAGTTTCAGTCAGTCTTACAAAGTGAGAAGAATTTTGTGAGTGTTCGTTCTTCTGTGGGTGTATTCAGAATCTGGTATACCTTTGAACAGGATCATTTGAGTGCTAAGCCATAAAAATTTTGCGCATTATTGCTGTTTACTGATGTTACATAAAAATGTGTACACTGGTGATTTGAGGACAAATCTGCCCATTGAAAACACTGATTTTGTGGCGATGCAAACTCTGTCCTCATGGGGCCGTGACCTGACCTGAGAGTGGAATGTTAATGGGATAGCATGGCAGAGTATTTTCTCAGTTCATGTGCAAATTAGTCAGAGAATCGGATGGAAAACCATTAGGTACAGATAATTTCCTAAATATTCAGTGTAAGGTTAACTATTACGGAGCCCCTTAGGGGACATGGGGAATTTTTTTATTTTGCGTTCCCTCGCAATACTTTTGCGTTACCTCGCAATATTTTTGCGTTCCCTCGCAAAACCTTTTGCGAGGTAACGCAAAAGTTTGAGGCAGCGTTCCGGAACCAGACGACAATGGAGCAGACAGTACACTCGTGTGTGAGTTTTGTCGATTTTTATTTTGAAATTGGCCTTCAATATAAGGGAATTCAGTCTCTGCTTGCCAAAAAGTACTGTCTGCTCCATTGTCGTCTGGTTCCGGAATGCTGCCTCAAACTTTTGCGTTACCTCGCAAAAGGTTTTGCGAGGTAACGCAAAAATATTGCGAGGTAACGCAAAAGGTTTTGCGAGGGAACG
>JABUIW010000154.1:699314-725048 GCA_013363375.1 Menidia beryllina | reverse complement strand
AAAGGTTTTGCGAGGGAACGCAAAAATATTGCGAGGTAACGCAAAAGTATTGCGAGGGAACGCAAAAGAAAAAAAAATTCCCCATGTCCCCTAGGGGGCTCCGTAAACTATGGCTAAGATGAAATTCTTATGAATTTCTTAAATTACATTCAGTTTATTCACTATCCTGTTCTTAGAGTTCAAGTCATGTCCCGAATTGTTACTTTGATGGCATATGTGACATCTGAAGTTAAATGTAAATCGTTTTTTCTACTTTTGGTTTAATGGGCTCCTCTGCGCATCAGCCTGTGTGCAGGCGCAACCACAGCTGAATGCTTAGTATTTACCTCCACATTTGACACAGAAGCTCAAATTGCTGCTCTTTCACTTCGCTTCTTCACTCCTTCAGGAAACCCTTTTGTCTCTGTTTTGGCTGTCAGTGCTGGTGATGAGTGAACGACTCTGAACAGAGTACTGAAACATACCCAGTCAATGAGAAGCACACAGCTGTGTATCTTTGTGGACTCATAGCTTAACCAATCTATATACAATTTCTGAGATATTCTCATGCAAAAGAATGATCCACTTTGGTTACTTCTGTGTTTAACAGTGCAAGTCTACACTCTTTACACTAGATTTTATTTATGTTCACTTTTTATTCAAGGTACCATTGTTTAATATGCAGAAGTCATTCTAAAAAATTCTATTTGAAGAAAAAACTGTGATCTTAGTTACTTGTGTCTTTACAGAAACCACTGCCTCTTTGTAAAGTGTGACCTGGACTTACAGGTTTAGATAAGACTAAACTTAAAGGTAAACCAAGATGAGGAACCAAGTGATGATAAAGGATTGAAAAAAATGAAGACACGACACCATTTTTAAGACTAGGCGCGTTCAAGTGAGCTAAACACAGAGGAGATGGATGCAAACCTGAAATTAAACCCTTTTTTATTCGACACTGTTGATCTTATACTTCCCCATAAGAACCTACAAATGTATCTGTCTCCAGTCTCAGGTTTCCCTATTCGGGATTCATACGGTAAACTGTTTACGGCACTTCACTGGATGGGATGTGTTACAGAATTCCCTCTGTGCCTCATTAACATTTGTGTTGGAGGAGAAGATGAGCTTATGCGAGAAGCTCTGGAAACAACACTCGCAGCTGAGCAAACAACTCAAAACACACACTGAGAGCCTCACTTTCAGTGTCACGTGCCTCAGTGGATGACCGAATGGTTCAGTCTAACTCCACTTATCTGTGAGAACGTTTGCAAGATGTTTAAAAAGAAAGATTTTTTATTTACAATGAATGGAAAAAGGGCCATAAATTGTTTTTTCAATTATATATCTTTCTGCTTCTCTCGACTCTTTATCCTTCACAGTATTGCAATGTGACCACTCATTTTGTCAGCGAACACTGAAACGAAACGGACATGGAATCTAAGGTTAAAAACAATGTGTTGGAGCCAGTTATCTCCATCAAAATGAAAGTGTGACTGGATGTTTCCAGAGGTGAGATAAGGGTGAAAGGACAACAGGGTTGTAGGAGGTGGTGGGCGGCAGGACTGTAGTGACCACAGACTCTGGGTGTAATGGAAAGTGTTCATCTGCAGATGTCCACCTCTGACCTCCCATGAACTGGGAACAGTGGATTCTGTTCGAAACACGCTGTGAGCCTCTGAGAGGAGCTGTGTGTGTGGTGTCTGTGTCTGTGGGCTCCATGTTGGCGGTCACTGTGTCAAAGCCGCGATAGCATATGTGTTTGTAGGCAGCGTGCAAATCATGTAGCCGATAAGCTGTGTTTTCACAGAGTTCATGCTGTCATCACATGCATCTTCACATCAGAGAACTTTCCTCCTAAAGCCAGAGCTGAGTGGAATTCTTTCAGTCCTGTATGTTTTTTAACTTTTTGTTTTTTATTTGATGAGCTTTATATTAAAAACACTTCAATTTTTTTTTAAACTATAGTTTCGAAGAGTTTATGTTTAAACCCTCATGCTTCACATTAGACTGATCCATTCATCCATCCATCCATTATCAATGCCGCTTATTCCCTGATGGGGTCGCGGGGGGAACTGGAGCCTATCCCAGAAGTCAACGGGCGAGAGGCAGGGTACACCCTGGACAGTCCGCCAGTCCATCGCAGGGCCACACACAGGACATACAACCACTCACACTCTCATTCACACCTAAGGGCAATTTCCCCAATCTCCAATCAACCTAACATGCATGTTTTTGGACTGTGGGAGGAAGCCGGAGAACCCGGAGAGAACCCACGCAGACACAGGGAGAACATGCAAACTCCACCCAGAAAGGTCCTGGTTCCCCCGGGATTCGAACCCAGAACCCTCTTGCTGGGAGGCGACAGTGCTAACCACCACACCACCGTGCCGCCCTGATCCATTCATTAATTAATCAATTCAACTTCTAGCCAGACAGCAAAGTCCCCTCAGGAAAGCAATTTAGATTTCTCTCTCAAACGAGGTGAACATGCTTTACTCTGCAGCATGTTTGGCTCAGATTTGAGTCCCCTTAGGTGAAAGTACTACTGCCAGTTTCTTTGGTGAGAAACAGGCTTCTTATCTCATTCTTGGTTTTGGAAGCCGTTTACACCACATTCTGGACTCCTGAAATGATCCAGAGGCTTTGGAGAAGTGCTGTGTGAAAATGCATGTGTCTGCAACTTCACTTGTTGACCCCCTATGGAGATGTCTTTTTGTCTGTTATCAATCCTTGAAATGCTTTTTCTTTGCTGTCTGAATGAGAAGATTTCATTCATATTTAGCATATTGACAAACGAAACAAAAAATGTGCTATGAACTGCTTTACAGAGGATTTGACTAAATTAAGACATGGTAATTAAGACATTACGAGATTTACATTCATGTTTTTTTTTTTCTCTGATAGTAACAGTTACTTTTGATGTCACAAATAATAGAGACTTAATGAGATTATGAGCAAAATGACTACAAGAGATGTCATGCTGATTCCATCATTTCTAATTGGGTGGATGCCCAAACCCATGGTCCAAAATGAACTTCACTTCAACAAAATGAGTGTATTCATAACAGACACTTTTATGCAAAGTGACCCACATGGACACCAGGGAATGTACCAGTTGGACATGTGGGCTTCAGTGTCTTGATCAAGGACGCTTTGAGATGTGACCCAGGAAGTCAACCACCAAACTTTTGATTTGTGGTTAACACCTGAGCCACATAATATCCATTACTATGATATACAACTCAGAATTGTCCGTTCAAGGTAAAGTTGATTGGATAATGGTGCTGAAATAGGCTATATAAGATTAAATATATTCTCATGCTGAAACCAAACCTTCCTCTGCTGCCTTTTAGTCTTTTGGAAAATCTTAGTTGGATCTGGGTGGGCAGGTCAGTGGTTGGGGTTAATCCCACCCTGGGGTTGCAATCCTCCTTCATTACACTTGTTTATCTTTTCTACTCTTTTTTTATGTCTTTCCTTACCTTTTGTTTAATCCTACCTATTTGTTGTTTCCTGCTCCTAAATTATTCTTCTTTCCTTATGGCTCTACCCATCTTTTCTGTCTTTTACAATGAATAAAATAGTGTTATACAAACAAATGAAAAAACTTATTTTGAAACCATATACCGTTAACAGTTCTAAAAATAATAGTCACATATTACTGTCCCTCCATTTATTGGGCCTTAAAATCTGAAGCCACTTATTTTAAAGTGAATGTAATTCCTTAATAACTTACTTATGGTTTTAATAGATGTCCTTGTTTTTTTGTAAGCATCTTAAGAAAAGTTAGTCAGACAATGACACCTTTATTTTGCTTTCGATGCCCACAGCTCCTAAAATACATTTCTGTGTGGCCACTGGTGGCCATGGCTCCTGCTGATATTTCAGCTGCAATTACCCTCGTCTGCTGTGCTCTGGCTGTGATAATCTGTTGTTTGAACTCACTCTGAGGACAGCTGATAGACTAATGGATTTTGACCACTCCCAGGCCACACTGGCCCTTTTGCCTGCAGGTAGTCCTCCTTTGTCCCCCTGAAGCTGCAGCGTGAGAGGTTCAAAGAGTGTGAGGATGTGTGCGTCAGTGTGTGTGTCTGTGCATGTGCACATCTGCCGTCATCTCCCCAATTCCAGACATTCTTTGTCTCCCACCTGCTGTCCGGGACACAAAGGAGATTTGATCAAACGGGAAAACGCTGACCTTTTACGGCAATCACCACTGAACCTTAACTGGGCTCGGACCGGAGCCAGAGGAGTGCTGCCGCCCCTCCGTTTCTACACAGCAAGCCGGAAAGTAAAGATCTCCACGTTCTGAGTACGAAACAGCACGGAACTCATAGATATCACTGTAAACTGCAAATCCGCAAAAGCTAAACCACTTTTTGCTTTAAACACCAGCCCCAGATCACACCTTTATCAGAGCAGATGACTTCCCTTCTGCAGTTTGGTCCCTTTGACCAATGAGGAACTGATATTATGAAGCTTTGTGCTGCTCCTCTCGGCCAGCTCAAGAGTGTTGCCCATTTTTTTTCTGATTAAACAAAATAGCCAGCGAGCATGGAATGAAAACACATCAGTGGAGGAGAGGAAGAGGAAGGACAGAGGGGGAGTTGATGCAAATAAAAAGACTTTCCACACAGGCTTCATTGACTGTTGGGTGGTGTGTCGTCAGAACAGGTCCTCTCTTTTGACCGGTGCCCGCATGGTCCTCAGGTTTGGTGGAGGTTAAGAGGTGTCAGTCGAACTTAACAAAGGGAAAATTGCACGCAGAGGACGGTGGAGTGGTACAGCTTAGAGGGTCATTTCCGTTTGCTTAACTTTATTCCTGGTAGGGCCGCAGGGAGGCTGCAGCTTATCCCAGCTGTCACTGGGCATGAGGCGGCGTGCACAGGTCGTCAGTCCATCCCGTGGCAAAAAGGGTCTATATCTAACAGAAAAAAAGAATCATTGTTTGAATCGGCAAACTGAGCTCTTTTGTTGCTTTGGCACAAGAAGTCTGGTCAGTGAGCCAAAACCTCTTTCGCTCTGATTAGCAATGTACTTTTCCATTCAAACACACAAAACCAGGTACACACAAACACACTCAGGGATTGCAAATTCACAAATATGTTCCTTTTTTATCATTTGGGATCAGTTTACCCCAATTTTTCTGCTATATTACTACTTCTTCCTTTGCATGACTTTGTGCCAGCGACATTTTAACCCGATCAGATCTCAGAACCATGTTTACAAAGGTCACTATTGATTTATTTCAGCTTCATATCAGATAGTGCTCTCACACATCCTGGTGTTTCACGGGACGTTTTCCCTATAACGTCACCCTGCTGGAACATAAATGTTCTGTACAGTTTATTTATTTAACCAATAGGAAAATCTTTTTGATTTATGTCTGTGAAGGCTTTATTTTATTTTATTTTTTTTAAATGAGACCTATAATTGAATGCAGAAAGTGTCATTGACTTTGTCCTCAGCCTGTGTTTCACTGTTTTGACCACAGGGGGGAGACAGAGTTCATCTATTTCAACATGGTTCTGCCACAGTCAGGGTTGGTGGCCATGTTTTTAACGTTTTGTTTATTTAGTCTCACTGATTGATTCTGAGAATTGTTAAATATAATTAAATTCAAATTGGCATATTTTGGCCTAGAAAACAACACTTCATGAAATAGTGAAGAGTCCTACATATATCCATTTGTCTCTGATTTTGTAGACGTCTGTTCTTTCTCCTGCTCAGAATTTAATGTTTTTTTTATGTGAATAAATTTAAACTGTCTCCCATGAGATTTGCTGTGACAGTAAGCCAATTAGAGTTTATGTCTAGGGGGTTGCTAGGTGGAGCAGGAAGAGAACGAGTGGTGAAGGGTGAAGGGGTTACTCCTCCTGGAATCCAGGGGCTGATAATGAGGGTCACCGTGTCAGAAAAAAAAAATGGAGCTTGCTCGGGTTAGATTCTTTTACATGTCTAATGTTACTTTTAAAACCCAAACTTTGGTTTAACATGGACTAAAGGGGCATCTCAGCCCATCGACTCATCTTCACCATCACTCCAGCCCTCATCCTGGACCTCACCAACACAATGGACCAGAACAGGCCTCTCTTTGTCATCACTGACATGGGGCCCCCGTCTGAGCTACATGGTCAGTGGGCTGCAGCAGAGAAAGTCCTCACTTCATTAATCCTCTTGTTCAAGCTTTTGCAATTCAAAAGTTAAAAAGTCATAAGTGTTATCTTCCACCAGAGTGATGTGCCTAAGCTTGGGAACACCAGCAAGTTTAACGTCATTTACCGGCATTCTGCAGAGGAGAAACCCTGGTGAATAATAGTGATGTTTTCCAATCAAAAATTGGATCAATAATAAATGGTTGTATGCTGGTAGATACATTGTTGTTTATAAATTCCACTATGTGTACCTACTGCTAGAATATCGGCTTGGTCTGACTGATATAAGACACTGATAGATTCCTCTAATCAGGTTTGGCCAAAATTAACTTTCATGTACAATAAAAATCAACAAGCTTCTTCCAGGACAACATTTATTCATAGGCTGACTTATGCTGAAGTTACAGTTTGTGATCATTCCCTGAAAGGCTTTTACTTTTCATACTGATTTTCTAACTTAGGCCTATTAAAATGAGCAGTGCCTGCATCAGTTCCTGTATCTGTATGAGGTTAGAAGTTTAGTGCTTTGCTACCAATAAGCACACACACACACACAGTCCTACATGGTGTGGAGGGAGTAGGGAGGAGTTCTCAGCACATCAGATTTTCCAAACGTGTCGTTTGTGAGAAAAATGGGGAGACAGAATGAAGTTTGCTGATGATAATGCCCCTTCCAGAGCAGCCAGTGTTAACAGGCTAATTCCACAGAAAGAGAGGAGGGTGGAGGTATGGGGGGTGGAGACCTAAGGGAGATGCAAACAGAGTGAGAAAGGGAGGTCATTATGAAGTAGGGAAGAAGAGAGAAAAGAGGTGGAGAACAGGCGAGGGGCTGTGAGATGCCCAACCGTTGCTTTTGGAATATTTTTTGGCAAGACTTGGTGTTCTGGAAAACTTTCCCACTTTACAGTCCAGGACTGTGCTGGTGGCCCGTTACAGCTGGACATTAGCACTGTGCTTGCCTATGTGTTTGCTCATGTGTGCTGTGTTGTAGCTGCAGGTAAATTGGTGCTTCGGTCCTGACTATCACAGACAAAGGATGGGAGTTTTCCGCCTCTCCTTTGCCTTTTTTTTCCTCGTCTCGTCCCCTGTTCGGGGCCAGTGGTGGAGCCTCTTCTGGGCAAACCCTAAAACTACCAGCCTTCCTCCTGTCACCTCTCCACCTGCCATGTCCCCGGAGCCCCCTGGTGCCCAGGGGACAGCCTCAGGGGGGGTGGAGGAGGGGACAGAGACAGCTCTGGAGGGCATCCAGACGAAGGGCTCCGAGCTGGGCCCCACGGGATCCACAGAGCTGCTCATCCAGAGTACTGTTAGACCTGGGATGTTGCACCCAGAGGAAAGGGCTGAGGGTGGCAGCAAAACCAAGTCTCAGTACAAGCCATTGAAACACTGGAAGAGTGGTAAGTCTCATTAGGATGCTGAACCAAAAGGGTAATAAAAACCTCTCTTTTAGGCAGAAGTTGATCATTCTGACCAATTATCCTAGGAATCAGTTCTCATATATGTGGATATTTGCTATATACATGGATAAAATGATGTCATTCATTTGAATATTTTCAGTTTTAATTGATTCAGTGTTGATCTGTTGCTGAACAGAGGAAATAATGGATTATAAATATGCCTCTCCTCTCCAGCTTGTCACTGGATTCATTATGTCTCACACTGTCTTTACCCACCTTTTCTCCCAGTGTGTCTCTCCAGGCAAGACAGAATACTTAGTCCCTGTTGTGTACTAATATGTGACACAGTCCTAAGCTGGCGTGGTCCTTGCTAAGTCCATTCCATATTCTCAAAAAAGATCTTTGGTATAGAGGGTCAAGCAGCTGGAGGCTTTCATGTGGCACAAGAGGTTGAAACTGGATTTTAAATCTTAGACATGGCAATGCCAATCGAGTTAGTAATACTGGACTTGTAAATCTCCACAAGCTGATCAAGCATCTATGTGCCCAACATGACGAAGATTAGCTGCGGGAGGAGGGAATAAGGAGGGAGGAATGTGACCTGAAATAGGAGCTAAATGAGGGAAAGACTAGGCTGTTGGATGTGAGAAAAACTGTATCACACAAATTCATTTCTGATCACTATTTTAATTTACTTCTGTTAGAAAATGAATGAATCAAGTGTGGGTTGCCAATGGAAATATTAATACATTATTGCAATAAATGATTAACTGAGTTAAAAAAAACACAACTTTTTAATGCATACTGTCTATTTACCACTGGCGAGCCCTTAACACCATCACACATTTGGGTGTTTGTGTGTTAGCTATGTTGTTTTTATTGCCTTATAGGAGTGATTAGACTGGCTTACTATGTTGGAAATCTATGTTTATTTTACAGACTGTAAAATGTGCTGTTAGGGACCCATGTAAATTACCCTCATCAATTATGGGTGCAATGGGAGGGTCACATGAGGGAATTAGTGAATCTGCTACTGGAGGTGATAAATGTATCAGTAGAATGAACAGACTTGCCAAAGCATTTAACCCTAAATGTGCTACCCAGTTGTTAGGTTGTAATTTAGTCATTTGCAAGCTGTGTGTTTTAGTAGAGAGAGACAGGTGGAGAGTTCCTGTGTCAGTGCATTTTTTCTGCAGGACATTTAAGGAAAAGTGCCCCTGTCGGCAAAAGCAGCATCAGGATCCTTAGATCAGCAAAGGCCAGATTAGTTACATTTGTCCATTTGTTAAATCAATTTATTCGCCTTCAAGAAATGGATTAATATGTGTCATGGGACCAGACACATTTACTGGCAAAAAAAAACAAAACAAGAAAATGAAATGGCCGAGATAAAACACAGAAACATAAGAGGACAGCTTTCCTGGATTTGGACCAAGATCAGGACAAAAAACTTTTTATAAAAGGCCCTTTTTTAAATTTCAAGAGCTTCAAAATATAATTTGTTTCACACAAAATATGAACAAACCTCTCCAGTGGCCAGTCAGTCTGCCAGTTCTCAGTCATTACAGAGCGCCCAGGACTGAACATCTGGAGGGTTAAGAGCTGTGGTGTGCTTGGGTTTGGATATTTGGATCTTTTTTGCCCACCTCCCCACTTCTGCTTGCAACGGTAAACACGCCAATGTGCAGAGGTCCCCCCTCAGCGGTGTGAGAGGTGCACACCTACACACACACACATACATACCTCCAGCCCTCTAATCAGGTATGCTTCCAGTTGGTCTGGCTGATGAATTAGAGACCCCCAAATGTTAGCCTGTCAGCTCTGGTCTGCTTGTCTTTGCGTCTTCAAGTGGGAAAGATGTCCGTTTGATGTGTGTATAAGTGTAAGCAAATATGTTGTATGTGTGTGTCTGTGTGTGTCTTTATGAAAGACATGTAGGGTTGGAATGCCCAACAGGAGACGGGGTTGATGGTAAAGATAATCGTGGGAATGGGACACTATCTCTTCACACTGAAAACACTAATTGCGAGCTATTGTGTGTGCGTTTGTGTTTTGGAGGATTATGTCCTGTCAGGGCAGAGCAGTGAGGCGTGGGGAGAGTCTGGATCAAATCAAGTCAAATTAAAGCCCTGTCATGATGATTCACATGTACCTCTGCCCCTTTCTCTCTGATGTGGTAGATAAATTAGCAGTCCAGAGGTAGGACAGATGGGAGGAATCTGCTTGGAATGTCATTAGCACAATGCCCCTCATCCAGATCTGAACTGGTTTTAGCAGTTTATCAAGGAGGTCAACTTGGAAATGATCATGAACATCAGCTTTCCAACACTGAAGGCATCTTGCCTATGAGGGATCAATTGTAAAACGACAAAAAAACAATGTCTAAGGTGTTAAAATGAACGTGATTGCTCCATTTTTCCCCTTTCCCTTTACGTTGTCCCTGTCTGTCTCTGTCAGATCGAGGCTCAGGAAGCCATCTGGATCTGATGGAGTTGGTTGGAGTCCCCCTTCCTCCGTCCGTCTCCTTCACTCCTGGATATGAGGGTTTTCCAGCCTTCAACTTTGGACCCAATGCCAACATCGGCCGACTCACCAAAACCTTTGTGCCCGGGTCATTTTACCGGGACTTTGCTATCATAGCCACAGTGAGCATTTCACCCCTTTAAGCTTTTAAACCTCCTTGATTTTGTCATCCAGGGCTTAGAAAAGGCCATCGTGGCTTAGTGATACTTGCCAACCATGAGCTTGAAGCTCATTATGTTGTATTACCACATTTTCTGTGCTGATTAGAAGTGTCAGTCTGTCCTGCCTGTGTCGCCACCCTGTGGACATTATATGTCATCACAAGAGCATGATTTCCTCTTTTTTTTTGTGATCATGATTTGGACAAAAGAAAAACAATGTATGCTAGTTAAATAAAAACAGGACAAGGTAAAGAAGAATAAATAACTACAAAATGAATAAATAAAAAAACATTTCCAATTTCTGTTAGAGGTTTATGGTATGCTTATGTTCCTGAGAAGACTCAGCGAGTTTTTTTCCTTGAAATATTTTTGCTGTAGGGCTTTTGATAGTATTACCATGAATTTCCATACCATAAACAGGTAAGAAAGGTAGATGAAGTAGGGATTTTATTTCATTCCATGGTTGGCTACTAAATTGGATTGAGTAATAGGAGTGGTCTCTGATAAAGACTTCTAACAATATCACTGATATGAATACAGTTTCTGAAATATGTAGCTTGAAAAGTTTTGGAAGCGTCAATTGTCGTGGACATTTCTTTATTCCAGGTGCGTCCAACCAGTCCGAGAGGAGGTGTCCTGTTTGCCATCACAGATTCGCAGCAGAAGGTGGTGGAGCTGGGTCTGGCCCTGACTCCAGTTCGGGGAGGTCTCCAGAGCCTGCTGCTGTACTACACTGACCGGGCGCAGGCCTCCCACAGTCACAAGGCCGCTGCCTTCAGCGTCCCAGACATGACCGACCAGTGGACACGATTCACAGTGAGCCCCACACCTTCTACAGAACACATCCAGTGAACAATGTCATATCTCTTTATTTAGTTTTGCCATTAACTCCACTAATAAGTAGTTTTTGGGCAAAAGAGGTATCTGACCAGATCACCATTTGTGTCAGGAAAGCAGAACAGCTAACTTCCCATTTAACTCATCATTCTGTGACTAGCAGGAGATGTTATGTTGTTTTTTTTCTCCTGACCATTTCCAAATCTCCACAAGGGGGTTTGAATGTTGCTGTAAACAGATCAACACTCCTCTCTTGGAGTCACACGTTTGAGAACTTTCTGATGATTCACAAAGCTCAAATCATCATTGTTAATATCATTTTTATCATGTTCAAAAACCTTGTTATACTATACAGGATTGAGCTGCAACAAACTGTCCCTAAAAATAAAAAAGAACCCCAGAAAATAGCATTTTCACAAATGTTCCACACATTGGTGTCCTGCTGCTATAGTCGGATAGCTCAGATTTGATGAAGGTTTGTGCATGCAGGCTTGTTACAGTCCTAGAGTTCAATCCTGCATCTCCTCCCCAAAGTCTGCAGTGGAGAGCGCTATCTTCTTCAAAAACCTGTCTCACTGCCTCTACTGATTAAGCAACAGATCATCTCATGCTGAGGACTTTTTCAGCTCTGCTGCCATTTGGACTGAGACAGACTCAGACTGCGTTCGCTCCCCTTTTTAAATAGGTGCATAAAAATGTCCCAGCTCTAATGGATGTGCTCTCTGGATCTGTCAGGTGGCGGTGGAGCACGATGAGGTGCGTCTCTACATGGACTGCGGAGAGGCAGAGAGGACAACCTTCCACCGGAGGCCAGAGAAACTCACCTTCTCACGCAACTCAGGCATTTTTGTGGCTAATGCCGGAGGCACCGGGCTCCATAAGTTTGTGGTAAGAGAAAAAACTGAGTTAGAATTTGACTGTTTTAGACCTGGGATAGACAAGGAGCTTTATATGTGTTAGAATAAAGGAAAAACAATCAAATGAAAGAATACTAAACTGCCTGTGTCAATATTAGTGTGAGGCTGGGCCTCTCATTAGCATGTTAAAGAGCAGAAACGGCATCTCCTCCACAAACTCCCCAGCATTCGGTCAAATCAAACAACCTTTGCTTTTGGCCCTTTTCACCATTTGGCCACACAGAGTAACCAGCCAGTTATTGTTACACATTAAAGGGTTCCAGAGAAGCAGCATGTGAACATCTTAATAATGCTGCTTTCCTATCTGACGCGTTTTGGGATTAAAACCTTTGATGAAAGCCTTATAATTAGGCCGGAATCAAACCAAATCAGTGAAAACTGATACTTTGAACTGTGTTTCTGATTTTTAAGATCAAAAGCGATTTTCATTACTATCTTCTACGTAATGGTTCATGGTTTAATACATAAAAGGGCATTATGTGCTCATGTGAGCAAAAGTATTTGAAAATGTATCACTCTGCAAGAGCAAAGGGAGTCCACAATCTCCACGGAGTGAATCAGGATACAAAAATAATCCAAATATCATCAGCACTTGGGGGGAAGCATCCTGAGCTGTCTTAAGAACATCAGACACAAGGAGGAGGCAAGGCTGGAGGAAGTAACGGCTCGATTGAAGAAGGAAGGGAGAGCTGCAGAAGACCAGATGAAGGGAGAAGATGAAGAGGGAAGGACGGGGGAGTAAACTGATAGCAGATGAGGAAGCTGGAGATGTCAGCATGGCTTTGTTGTGGTCAGATTAAAGGCCTAACTTAGGCTCTAGATTATGTTGCTGTGTCACTTATGAGGGTGCTGTAAGGCTACAAGTCTCTTTTTAATGGGTACAAATAACACAGTTTGCATTTTAAAGGAAATGACTATGAAATGTCCTGTTAGCGTGTCCCAGGCTAAACCGTTCTATAGTCAGAAATAATGACAACATTCTGTAGAAGCAGGTTTGCGACCCTGGGAGGCACACAGAGACCCCTGTCGGCCCCTTTCTGGCTCAACAAAGCCTGGAGCCAAAAAATATGAGCTGACTGTCAATTCCTGTTGCCATGGTGGGAGGACGTGGTCGTCCTCACTTCTTTCAGCTTTGTTCAGTGTAGCCTGACTTTCTGAACGGGGGATCTGAAGCATGACGGCAAAATATCTGCCAGCTCAGCGCCAGCCTGTCCCCGTCCTGGCACTGCATGTCCGTGTGTGTGTGTGTGTGTGTGTGGGTGTGTGTGTGTGTGTGTGTCTGTGTGTGTGCCCTTGGACTAAAATAATAGACAGCTTTCTTCTAGTTTCCATAAAGATCAGAACCCTTTAATCCACAGTACCAGTCAATTGACTCTCCATGGCGGTCTCAGGAAGAGGTATCATGCATTATGCATTTCTCAGTTATGGAGAGAAACAGGCTTTGAAAAGATCAGTCACGGTTTAAAAAACGTTTTCTAAAGAGAAATGCTATACTGTTTCTCTTTATAATTCTGCTGGCTTTAAGCCAAGACCTGGGGTAGCAGTAAATACTGTACCCACGTCCATGGTGCCACCTGAGATCAGAAACAACGGCTAAAACAAGCTCAGAACAGCAAAAATAAAGCTACGAAACAAAAAAGTTAACAACACCTAAGATAGTTGTCTTTTAGGAAAAGTTGTATCTGTTAGCATCAGTGTGAGATGCTTTAATCCAGAGTGACTTACAGGGGAGCGTACAGTACAGGTAGCAATTCATGTGTTTTGCTTTTTTAAAAAGTAATGAATGATGGACTGGTTCTCCAAAACACAAACTGAAAGCAAAAAAAAATTCAGAACATTAATGCTGTACAATGCCTTAATGCTAATGAATGTACAAACCCCCTAAAGCAAATGGTGCTGCTGCCTTTTCCAGCTGCTTTCTTCAGACAAATACCATTCAGCTTTGTGTGGGATTTTGCAATAATGATGATGCGTGCATCTTTTGATGGATGTCTCCTGGTTGTTTGCTCCTCCTCAGGGTTATATTCAGCAGCTGGTGATAAAGGACGATCCCAGAGCGGCCGAGGAGCAGTGTGAAGACGATGATCCTTATGTGAGCCAACGCAGTGCAATAACTGGTTTTCAGCACATTAAAAGTACTTTTAAGACAAAAGAAGAGTGTTTACTCTGAAAGTCTGTAAAAAACACACAAGTACATCAACAATGCCACCTTGTGGTCAAATGACTTAATTGACCAAATATACTTTCTTTTAATTGATGAATCCATGAAAATTTCAGTAACGATTGGAACTGATGTTAATTGTGACATTGTGTGTCAACGTCTGACACTAGCCTGATCCTGTCTGATCCAGGCCTCAGGGTTCACCAGCGGGGATGATGCTCTGGATGACAGGGAGTCAGAAGAGGACACAATGAGGAGGAAAGAGGGGAAGAAAATGGACACATTGCTGGTAGGTTGATGGCTAAACTAAATGCTACTTATTCACATTTCCTCAAAACCCTGTTGGGAATTAGCAGTTTAGAAAAAAGGATGGATAGATTTATTCACATTTCACTGATGTAGAAACTTAAATGCACTAAGAAACATCAGAAAAGTGATGGAGCTATCAGGAAAAGTACTCATTAGAAATAACAGGGGATGAGATTATTGTCCAGGTGGGTGTATGCAATGTTCTGCCTCTAAAACAAATAAACTCAGTATTAACATACTGAGTTTATTTCCTGGTCCCCTTATCTTTAATCCTCCCACAGGCAGGATGTCGGTTTGACCCAAAATACCCCACAGAGTCCACTCTGACTTTAGGGCTTCAAAGGGAGCTGTCCTTAGGCAGCAGGCCAGCTGTTGCTGCTGTTGTTGTGGCTTTTATCTGTGTAACAGGACAGAAAGAGCCGTTACAGTAACCATAAAGGGAAATCATCAAGGGCTGTCAATCCAACTTTGAACTTTGAGAGCTTTGATTTCAAATGATTTACCGGTACATCATTTTGTCAAGTTTCCATCAGACCAACTCAATCTTTTTTTTTGTTGCTTTTGTGTTGTTTTATTATTCATACTGGTGTTTGCTGACTCAGCAGAATGCATGGCCAATGCACATCCTCTCGTTTTTACACCTTGTTTGAAGTTTTTTTTTTGTCAACTCTAATCTTTACAATGAAACCTTTGCATTCGTTAAGGAGGAGGACTCTGTTCCTGTTAGGGCTCCCCCCACCGAGGCCCCGGAGGTGGAGCTGGATGAGTATTCTGGTCACATGACACCAACAGCAGGTAATGACAAACTTCTGATGACGGGTTAGAATAAGCTTACCTGCACACCTTTTTCCTCTTTGCACCATAAAAGAGTAATGTAAATCTGATTATGTCTGATCCTGTGTGCAGGACCACAAGGGACAGAAGTACGAAGAAAAGTAAGTTTGCATGTAGCTATTGCTGACCTCATGGATCAATGATCTGTCAATTTTATGGAGGGAAGACACAGACAAGTGCTTACGATGCTGTTATGAACACTAGATAAAACGATCAGAGATCAAGTTTTGATAAATTCAAATGACTAATAGACTTGAATGAACAGGGTCTTGTCAGGACCGGGTTGAAAGGAGAGCATGGTGATCCCGGACCACCTGGTCCACCTGGTCCACCGGGTCCACCCGGTGTAGTGGAGGAAGGGCTTGGGCCACAAGGACCCCCTGGAACTCCTGGATTTCCAGGACAACCAGGAAGAGAGGGACAGAAGGTTAGTGCACCTGTTTCACACCATGATTATCACACAGGAAAAAGAGTTCCTCAGCATCAGGTCATTTTCTCCTTATTCATTTGGTTTACTTATTTATTTGGTGTCAAACCTAAAGTTGGTAGATGAAAACCAAACAATGCGTCTGTTCACAGGGAAGCAAAGGCGAAGCAGGCCAGCCAGTAAGTGATGAATCACCAGCCTAAGCCTTGAAACACAAATTGTCTCGTGTGTATTCACATCTGCTAACGCTGCTGTTCTTTTCACCATCAGGGTCAGAGGGGACCTCAGGGATATCCAGGTTTAAATGGAGAAACTGGAATCAAGGGAGAAAAGGTACAAATTAACCTGTGTTTTTGTTTGGTTTTGGGAAATGCTTCCTGAACTGACTGGTCAGTCTGAAAAACTCTGACAGGTGCTTGTTACTCCATAAAAAATTAATTTTTACTCTTTAGGGAGAACCAGGAGTTGGTCTGCCGGGCGCCCCTGGCCTCCCTGGACCCCCTGGACCTCCCAGATCACGCAGTGTCCCTGTGAGCTTAATGGTTTCATGTACACAAATAATGTGTGCAATCATATTTTGCTTTAAACCGCATATAAAGGAAGATATTGATTTTGATTGTCCGTTGATTGTCCATCTGTTTCAGTATGGACCGGATGCTCTGGGCTCTGGGTTTGGAGACCTCGACACGGACACTGAACTCATCAGGGTAAAAGCAGGACCCCCAGGTGTTGCCATGTGACACCTTTATTTAACCCGTGCATAAATATTCTCTCGCCATTAGGGTCCTCCAGGTCCGCCGGGGCCTCCAGGACCTCCTGGTCCGCCCTCAGAACTGACTCCTGGACATGTTGGACCACCTGGTGAACCTGGCACAACTGGACTTCCTGGTACAAGGGGAATACCAGTAAGTCCACATCAGTTCGAAACTGAGCAGTTTTTCAACTGGCAGCTGGTTTGTTTTTATTTTTCATGTGTTGAAATCCTATTAAACTAAATCCTGGAAAGCTGAGTTCTTTCCATATTGAAGCTCATCTGCAGGTTACATGTACATTCAGTTAGATAAATGTGTGTCGTAACACTTGTATTACGTATTAGTTGCTCGTGCTTGTCCTCTTTCATCCTCCAGTTGTTAATAATTATGTTATTTTAACATATCGTGATTTGTGTCTGTATGTTCTGTAATCAAACACTTGTTCCGTCCTTTGTCCAACTCCTGATTCTGACCTGTTTTCTGGCCCTTGTATTTTGTCTTCATCTCCACCCACGTCACTCTCAACGTCCCCCTCTACATTCCTACCTTGTCTTCCTCTTCTCCTCTCTGTTCCAGATGTTTGAGGATTTGTTTAGTGGCTCTGGGTTTGACCATTCAGATTCGAGCTCAGAGCTGACCTCTGTCCTCAGCTCTCAACTTGGCTCTGGTTACAGTTCTGACTCCAGTTCTGGTTCTGGTTCTGGTTCTGGGGTTGAGTTTGAGTCCTCCGGTGGCTCAGGCGAGGTACACGGTCCTGGTTTGCTGCACAAACCATGGAAAGCAAAAACTGAATTACAGTCAGAAGCCTGAGTATTGTGGTGGTAAACTGATCTAAAAGGATCATGAGGACTGTTTTACAGTTCATCAGCCATGCTTCCTCCTAGTAAAACCCAGAAGCATGTAGTGGAAAACCAACTTTCTTTAACCACCCCAATGCTCAGGCTACGGACTGTAGACTACTCTAAACCATTCTATCTTCTGCTTAAACGTTTCTTTTTTAACTTTTTGCTGGCTGTGTGTGTGTGTGTGTGTTGGATGTGTTTCCTCACGTTTTCAGTGTTCTGTGTGGCATTCAGACGACCCATAATATCAATAATTCTGGTTCATTTACTTTCTATTCAAAAGTTGTCATGACAAACGAAACGGCTCAGCATGAAGTTTCGTTGTGCATGAGGACATGTGGCTGACCACACACTAACTAAACGGGAATCTGAACTTTACCAGCAAAACGCTGCCTTTCCATTTATTCGTTTTGGATTTTAGTTTTTTTTTCTGAACTCAGTACACGTATGCTGATGACCTCACAGTGAATTTTCAGAAATGAACACTTGACAGATTAGAGTTTTTAGAAGTGGCTTCACATCAAAAATGTCCGACGTAAGAAAAAGGTTTCTGCTGTCATGCCGGAAGTTCTTAATGGAACATGAAAATTATTAGAATATACTATCATAGCCTCTTCAAATTATTGATTCAAAACACAAGAAAAATACCTTAAGGAGGTTATTTAACCCCAAATTATGTGGGGTTATGTGAGAGCTTTTCTCTCCTTAAACTATCATGTTTTAAGAAGTGTAGTTGTTGTAGAGAGAATTTGATCTTTCTCTTTACAGTGAGGTCAAATTATTTTTCTGCAAAATTAAATGGAGGTTTTTGCAACTAATAGAATTACATTAATAATAATAACAATCTCTAGAAGACGACTGATCAACCATTAGATAAGAAGAAATTCCATTGGAAGTGATTGATAAGATCAAATCAAATTAAATGATGTGTGAAAGAAAAGAACATTTTATTTACCTAATGTGACGCCCTATCTGGGACCTGAATGCATCACTGGGATGTGCTCAGCTCAACTTTCCAATAATCTTGAGCACCATGAGTCAACAGAGATGCATCATCCGTGAATTTGGGCTCCTGAAAGTTAAAGCTCTGCGGCTCCTGCTTTCAGTTTCAGCCAAACACACGGTAGAGAAACATTGCCTTGGTCTTGAATTGCTTTTTTATTTAAAGGAATACTTTTCTTTTTCTTTTCATTGTTTCAGCTCTGCTGTTAAATGATGAGAGAAAAAGTAAAACAACAGAATCATCCTTGCTATTATGGTTGTATCACGCAAAGACGATAAGCAGTCCAGATGTTACTGCGGCACACCATGTTAGCATGGATGATGTTATAGCTGGAGGGAACTGACCTAAAGCTTCCCAATCCTCATTCCTTTAAAGTTACTGACAGTTTTTTCTTTGCACTTTGCGTTGCTTCTCTCTGGAATGGCTGATAGATCAACATACATTTAGTTACTTCCCACTAATTTTGGCTCTCCTGTCTGACCAGGGTCCAGCAGGAGCAGATGGATCTCCGGGTCCACAGGGACCCGTCGGAGAGAAGGTACGACCACCATTATGAACTTTGCTTATTCATCAGCAGCAGCTCATCCAACAACTGACATTATAAATGAGTGTTCGACCACATTAAGCTGATTCAAAAAAGAGGACAATAGGACTGGAATCCTGCTACTTAAAATCTGCTGCTTGGCAGAAGAAAATTAGAAACAACTCCAAATGAATGCTCTTAATTTCATACATGATGCACATTCAGTTCAGGCATTGCTTGACTTCTCCACTAGAGGCAGCAGTTCCCTCCACATTAGTGATACTGACACTTCACCGGCTAACAAATAGCCTACTGGCTGGAAGTCTGTGCACGGTGAAGCCAGTAGGGCCAACTTGAAATCACCTTAACGAGATGTTGAGTTGGACCTCATAAAAAAAGTAATGCTTCTTATATCTTTTTGCAACCTTAGGGTGACCGAGGTCTGCCAGGACCACCTGGACCGAAGGTAAGAAATCCACATGCCCTCCTGCACATAAACACAGTTCTTGAGGATATTTTGCTGATTTTGTCTTTTTTATTTCTCTAAAGGGTGAATGTGGATCTGTGGGTGTAACAGGATCCCCAGGGCCAATAGGACCCATGGGTCCACCAGGGAAGAGGGGTCCAGCGGGTCCCTCCGGACCTCCGGGCCCACCAGGACCCCCAGGAACCAAATACTTCATTGAGGTGAACCCAGTTTCTCTAAAAACAATCAAACCCACAACACCATAGCATAAGCTGAGAAGGACAGAGCTGAGGGTGGTCAGTGACTTATTTTAATGAGTTTCTTTGCAGGATATGGAAGGATCTGGAAAGAGTGACATGATCATCGGAGCCAGAGTCAAAGGCCCACAGGTCAGTGTGTGTATGTTTACAGAGTGTACATGCTTTTGTACAGTTTCTATACTGCTTAAAGTAATAAATGTCCTTTGTTCCTTCAGGGCCCCCCAGGTCTACCTGGACCACAGGGACCACCGGTAATAATGAATCACTACTCCTGTCTGTATTTACATGATTAGCATGTTGCGATGCTGTCCAGGCACGAGCTTTTAATTCTGCATCTAGTTCACGACTTTAAGACGCTCTCTGTTTGTTCTGTGTTGTTAATTACAGGGTAAGGACGGAGCTCCAGGCCTCTCTGTCAAGGTAAGCGCACACCGAAATGGCACTCATTGAAATTGCACTCAAAGGAAATGGTGGTCCGGGCGGCACGGTGGTGTGGTGGTTAGCACTGTCGCCTCCCAGCAAGAGGGTTCTGGGTTTGAATCCCGGGGGAACCAGGACCTTTCTGGGTGGAGTTTGCATGTTCTCCCTGTGTCTGCGTGGGTTCTCTCCGGGTTCTCCGGCTTCCTCCCACAGTCCAAAAACCTGCATGTTAGGTTGATTGGAGATTGGGGAAATTGCCCTTAGGAGTGAATGTGAATGTGAGTGTGAGTGGTTGTTTGTCCTTGTATGTCCTGTGTGTGGCCCTGCGATGGACTGGCGGACTGTCCAGGGTGTACCCTGCCTCTCGCCCGTTGACCACTGGGATAGGCTCCAGTTCCCCCCGCGACCCCAACAGGGAATAAGCGGTATTGATAATGGATGGATGGATGGAAATGGTGGTCCATCATCCATCATTAGAAGTTGCAGTTTTTTGCAGCTAGCAGAACCTCTGCCTATAGTTTCTTTTTATTTTTATTTTTTTTTTAAGGATTTTTTTGGCTCTAGTGGCCTTTAACTCATTGACTGCCAGCCATTTTCAGAACAGAGAGTTGCTCACTGCCAGAGTTTTTTGAGAATTTTGACTGATTTTTCAAGAGCCACAGAATAGTTTGTGCTATGGCTATGTAAACACTGAACACACCAAAAGAAAGAGGAGACTCTCTTCTATCATCAGGAAAAAAGATTTTGTTTCTACCTTATTCCGTTCTTCCTCGACGTGCGTGTCACCGGCGCCATTTCTCTCATAGCGAACCATTGCGTTTGTTTTTATTTGCCTACAATCTATGCTAATCTCCCATCAGAAGTGGCACAGCTACCTAGAGGGTAAATTTGTTGGTCCATACTCTGTCTAGAAGCCGATATTTACGGAAAAACTTTCGCCGATCGTCCCCCAAGCCACTCGCATTGAAAAACATAAAAGACGTCTATAGACGTCTTTGGCAGTCAGCGGTTGGATTTGAAAAGACGTCTATAGACGTCTTTGGCAGCGAATGAGTTAATGACAGTAGCTTGACAGAAAAGGGGGCAGAGATAGAGAGGGGGAGACCTGCGGGAAAGGGCCATGGGCTGGATTCGAACCCAGGCCGCCCACTTGCGAGCAGAGGCTCTGCATATGGGCCGCCCGCTCTAGCCATTACTGCCTATAGTTTCTAATGGAGTCTCTGCCTCTCTGAGGGCACTTTAAGGTCTAACAATTAGAGTGTGTGTGGCCAATTGCTCTAATGACTAGTAGTATGGTCCTCAAGGTCTCTTTTTTCTCATTAGATTTATCCCTTCTTTTCTAACTTTCTGGAGTTGTCGACAATTCAAATATCTTCATCCTCACATAAGACCTTAGACCTTAAAACATTTGATTTGTTTTATAGGTTCTGTTCTGAATCTGATATTTGAAGACCAGCGAGTTCCGTTTATTTATCCTTGTCATTGTGTATCGGCTGTTTGGAAATAGATGTTGTAATTTGACAGAGTGTATCTTTGTACTGTATGTGTGTATTTGTGCTGTCTCAGCCAAACAAGTTACAATGAAATCCCATCTACTTGAGCACCGGTGTTTCCTCTGTGTATGACTGCAGGGAGAACCAGGGGATCCGGGTCCAGAGGGTCGTCAGGGTCCTGCTGGACTCCCAGGTGTCAGGGTAAGGCTGCACACCTGCACTAAGCAGAGTTTGAAGACTTTGCATCCATCACGCTTTATATCATAAAGCTCTGTTATCACATGACATGTTTCTACACATTTCATTTATGTAATCTTCAGGAAGAACATTTGCCCAGAAAGGATGATATTATAATAGGTGGCTGAATAAATCATGAGAGTTTTCTAAAAGTTTTTTAAATAAAAATGGGAAAAAGACACATAAATGTAGAAGTATTTTTGCCACTGACTGCTAACTCAAACAGTTATTTCTTCAAATGTACGCATAAACTAATCTGTTGCTTCAAAAGATATGGCGTCTGATAGAATTTGTCCTTGTTCAACTCTTTTCTCTCTCTGAAAACAGGGGGCTAAAGGAGAGAAAGGCAGTCCCGGAACAAAGGTATCAGTGTATAGTTTGTTCCTCTCTCTGAACATGGTTTAATCCTGGATTTGGAGTTATTGGATGTTATACTATAGCTAAATGAATGCTTTGCCACTATTTGCTCCACAGGGGGACCAAGGTGCTGATGGCCTAAGTATCTCAGGACCACCTGGACCACCTGGACCTCCTGGACCTGCTGCTAATCTCCAGGAGGTAGACACGCACACACATTTAAAATCAGATGTAATGAACAATTAAAGGGAAAGGTTTACGTGGAATATGCCCAAAAAATACTGTAAGGAATCTTTTAGATTTGCGGAGTCAGTGTAGTGAATTGTTACATGTTGTGTCTGCAGCTGCTCCTTAACGCTACGGAGGGTGTAGTCAACATCACAGATATCAGAGGACCTCCAGGACCAATGGTGCGTGGCATTCTGCTTCTGGTTAACAGGGACCATCAATATTAGGTTGTGAAAGGTTTTTCAGTCCTTCCTGCTTGTGAAACCATTAGTACACAGAACCCTCTGCAAATTGCAAAATTTAATAGATAGTTTTGAATGATTTAATTTCAAATAGGACTTTTAATTAAGGTTAAATAAATAGTTCAGTAAAATGACAACTGGTTAGACAATTGTGTGGATTGGTGAAGATGACATTATATTAATTACAGAGGCTAACCACTGTTGCATATTTTTTTTCCTGAAACTTTCCAAATACAAATGAACCAACAGCTTTTGAATCCTTCTGTGTCCTCAAGGTTGTCATTAACGTTTTTTTTTATGATGTGGCCACCATTTAGTTCACTGCCTGTCATAAATGTCTGTTGCAGATTAAATCGGTTATTGGGCTTTGCTGCTTTTGCTCTGCGTGCTAACATCTGTGCATGTGCGTGCGTGTGTGTGTGCACATGTGTGTTTGCATGTTGCAGGGCCCTGAAGGTTTGCCCGGCAGAGCTGGATTTCCAGTAAGAGCCTTTTGCTTGCTTTTTGCTGAGTTCTGACTCATTTTGATGTAAATGTTGTTGCCTTTCTTTTCATTTTTCATGAAAACATAATTGTGACAATTATTTGAAAGTGAGCTTGTGTTATTTTTTTCTCTCAATTCTGCATTTGCATTGATGTTGTTGTGATAAATGTGTAGATACTCATGCCACTGCTAAATGTTATCAGTAGGCTCTGATGTGAATGTTTGTTTCCATGGCACCATTTCAACAACCAACAGTAGTGAAGGGAATTGACAAAATCACAATATATAAATATATCAATATCTCATTTTTGCTTGAAAATTATTTTCCAGGGTCCCAGGGGACCAAAGGGGGACAAGGGCCCTCAAGGTGTTGAAGGGCCAACGGGGCTAAAGGTGAGAACTTACAAACAATCCAAATATCCTAATATCATGCATTTAAACATGTATTTTCTTCAAGAAAAGACATTTGAGCTTCTCTTTTTATTATTATTTGTATGTGTTTCTTATTTTGTTCTAAAAGGGAGAAAAAGGAGAACCAGGGGTGACCATTGCTGCGGATGGCTCAATTCTGTCTGCACCAAGAGGCCCTCAGGGACCCAGAGGCCCAAAGGTGTCAGAACAGTGGCCTCATGACTGTATTAGAATGAATACAGCCATGTTGAAATTTTGATTAAACCTGAATGAGGAGCACAGATGAGATCTTTAGAAATAGAAATGGGAATAACACTTATGTCATGCCAGGAAATTTAAAATGTGATGAATTTGTGTTTTCCCAGGGTGACCGGGGCTTCCCAGGACCGGCTGGACACATGGTGATTTCCTATTTCTTGTCTAGTAAGTGGAATATACTGATACAGATGTTTCTCATTCTTACAGTAAGTGTTTGTTTGTTTATTTCAGGGACCTCTTGGACCTCCTGGTCAAAAAGGAGAGTACGGCTTCCCTGGGCGCCCAGTGAGTCCAGTTTTTTTTTTATTTTCTACCAGCAGAGATCTGCAACATGAGCCATGTGTTAAACATAATAATAAGTCATTCATGTGGAAATTCAGTGTGAATCGTGTACTGTATGGATGGATTTTATGGATGGACAAAAAGTTAATAAGCATTCCATTTTCCTGGTATCAAGTGTTTAACTCCTGCTCTTTCTGAAGGGGCGGCCTGGTATGGCTGGAAAAAAAGGGGACAGAGGAGAATCAGTTGGCGTGCCGGTGAGTGGAGTCAGACAGGAGGAAGAGTTCACTGAACATCACTGTATTTACCATTTAAAAGTGGTTTAATTACAAAGACACCAATTTCCAATCAAACTATTTCTTTATTAATATGTGCCATGAAGAATCTTAAGATGGCAATACGATTGTCTTTCTTTCAAAATCAAGCAAAATTAAGCAAACAAAAAACATTTCAATTTCAGATTTTTTTTCCATAAGCTTATCAGATGAACACAAACACCTGAAAACCTGTGTGTCGTGTCTGTGTAAATGGGCATGCTTCTCCCTTCTATCCTTCTCAGGGGCCTCCAGGTCCTCCAGGCCCACCTGGACTTCCAGGGAGGATCATTGGACTGAACGGAGTAAGTATGAGGCTCAAGTTAAAGGAAACATTAGTGTGGAATAGGCTTCAAAAACTGCTGACTTTCAAGAATCTCCCTCATCATCCTCTCTCCTCCAGCAGAGGTCACCTGGTGGAGGACTGAAAATCAACTATTTTTATAGTTTAGTGGTGCCATCAGCTGCTCTGTTCAGAAAACTTCATCTTGTTTGTGGCCATAACTCTGTGATTGTGTTGTCTGAACCATCAGTCTGATTCCACTGCTCTCCTTTAAATCCTAAAGACAGTGTTCCCGGTGCGCCCCCGACCGCACTGCAAAATGGGTCGAGTAAGTCTGAGCGGGACCATCTGATTGGTCCGTTTCAGTCGGAAATGGGACCATCTGCTGGTTCTGGTGGTGTGTGGGTCTCACAGCATGAAAAGTGTCTGGTCTGGGCTTCAGAAAGGACTCGTTCCCTTTTGTTTGCCTCCCTTTTCCTTCATTTCCTCCTCTTGTCCTCCTAATGGTTTTGGAACGACTACATGAATGTTGAACTGGCCTTTTTTCTGCTGCAGGCTTTAACATTTGTCTCATATAGATAACCAGAAGATGAAACAGCACAACTGATTACCACTCAACAGGAAACCTGATTTACTTATGCGTATATAGTTCACTGAGGATTGCTGGATACAAATATTAAAGCCTGTGGCTAAAGCGGGTCTGAGCCTGAATCCTGCCTGCGTCATCTGCTATTTCCCCTCCCATCAGCTTTAGGAAGAGCAAGTCTGGTAAACCTCTGACTTAATTGTAGATCAGAGCTGGTTTAAAGTCAGGCTTTCATTCAATCAGTTGGTTCAGAAAGTAAACTCTGGAGTCCCACTTCAAGTGTCTATACGGGTCACTACAGCTGTCTGAACTTTTTTTGTTGATCGGCTCCATCTCTGATCGAGGTGCTGTTAACTAGACAAACAGGATTCCTCAGCTCTCTCTGACTTTCTCTCCTGGGCTGGGTGTGTGGGTTTGGCTTTATTTATCAGCCTCTTATTAGAAGGTTGTTGTACAACTGTAAATTGGTGAAAGGCACAAAAAAGAGTAATCCTTGGGTATTGATATGTTAGAATAGTGGGCCGTCAACTGCTTTATTGAAGGTATTTATTTATTTATTTATTTATTTATTTATTTATTTATTTATTTAT
>JABUIW010000154.1:579071-695352 GCA_013363375.1 Menidia beryllina | reverse complement strand
AACGGTTTGCTGTGAAATATACTGCAAACTCACTGGTATGAGCTGATAAGCGACTGTTTTTTTTCTCTGTGTTGACAACATCAATGTGGAGTTTTAAGTTTTTAGGAAATCAAAGGTTTTATGCCACCACAGTATTGCAGATTGGAGCGTCATCTAATGACTCTTTAAAGGATTCTGTTTCCAGGCTGGCAGTGGAGTCCAAGAGTCCCAAAAAGAGGCAAACCCTCTGTCTCACAGTCAGCTTTGAATGAAACGTTGGGTCCCACATATACAAGATTGTTCTTATATTTTTTCGAAAGCTTAAGTTCATGATTTGTCATGAATGGGAAAACACAGATTGTAGATACAATGGCACACATTTTAATCTTTTCTCCATTTACATTTTACTGTAAGGCCACAATTACACTGTCATTACCTGTATTAGCTTCACCTTTAATACATCTGCTACATAGTCTTAGTAGAGTTTAAATCAACACGTGATAATAAAAGAAAAACATTAATTTATGCCATAGCAGGAACTAGTGTGATAAATTAGTGGGCTCCCGTTCTGATGTTGCTGTATAGTCGGGGCATGTACATAAAAGTGTGTGCTGTTATTGTCCAGATGTTTTTTTACTCTGCTGAGTGTAGGTTTTGTTAGCGCACCATAATGATTTGGTCTCACCATGCTTTGACTGTAAAGATAAGTGTTAGTTTCTCTGTGATTCTGTCCAAACAAAACTTGACTCTCTGAGGAAACGAAGGTTTGTACTGACTTGATGGTGCTCACTGAATAAAATGTATTTTGTGTTTTTTTAAGTGTGTCTCCTGCAGTACTCCTGAGCTGCTTTTCATTTCTGGTTTGAAAAAGAGTTGAATTAGAAAGGTGTGACCAGGTGTGACAAATAAGAAACTAACAGAAGTGATAGTACAGAAGAAAAACATGACGTCACCTCTTTAGATGCTTGTGGGTAGCCATGTTGGACCTTCAGTCACAGGGTGTTCCAGTTTCTAAGGGAGATAATTAGACAATACAGGTCCCAAAATGGATGATAAATTAATTTTGATGAGAAAAAAAGATATTAAATGTACATTATACAATGTAATGAAATTATCCAAAAGTTGTTGAAAGGGGACAAAACATTAGAAAAGCAGCCATGTTGTAACAAAAGTGTTTAATACATGAATATGTAAAGCACATTCCTCAATCAAAACAGTAGGTCTACATAGTTTCATATGGAGAATTTCTTAATTTGTTTCATTTCTCTAAAAAAGAAAAGAAAAAAAAACACTTATACAACAGGTGTGCTTGATTTCTATCAGTTTGCAAAAAAAGTGTTAAAACCTCCCTTTATTGCACCAGAGTCTAAAAGACTTCAGTCCCAGGGTGGCCTTTAGGTTGTTGGCCTACAAAACCAAACGGAAAACAGCAACTGCAGGATCCAGGTCCCTCAGATAACAACCAAAGGAAAAGCAAATGTGATATAGTTTATCTGAGGGACTGCTTCCATCACAAATGTCACAACAAGCATAGCTGATACAAATCTGACGTGTGAAGATGAAGGAGAAATTCTAAAGAATAGAAAATCCTGCAGAGCAGAGGTGGAAAATAAGCAAAAGACCTGGAAAATGTCGCCAAAGGCATCCCGACATCCAACGCTGATACCATACACTCTTTGGCTGGTTTTACACGGATTCAACATCTTCATGTTTCAACCTAAATCAGTCAAACGTTTGAGTTGAAGAAGGCTCACACCAGAGACGTCAGCACTGAAACACCCCAAGCATCCCAGGGAAATTAAAACCTTTGGCAAACAGAGATTATAATGCATGTGACATCATTCCTTTGTCAGAAATCAATAAAAACCCAAAATGCAATTGATCACGAGCTTAAATAGTCACACAAAATGATACGAAAGAAGGAAGTCACTTCTCCGTCTCTTCAGTTGGAAAATGGAAAAGCAACCGGTTCTTCTTCAGGATTGAGCTAAAAGAAGCCTTCTGCCTCCAGCTTCCACAATAGTTCCACGTTCTTTTTCTTTTTTTTTGTGTAAAGAGGACAAAAACAAAAAGCTTTGGGACAGAATGAAAACATAGTTCAAGATGTCATCTCACAGAAGACATAGAAATACAAATTAAAAAGAGTAAAATCGTTTTTTTCTTAAAGCCGCAGCCTGGGTTAAAAGAAACCTCAACACAAATTCAACGAGACACCTCGTCCATCGCTGAACAGTTAACGATTTAAAAGGGAAACTTGGGTCGTGGGACCTGGTTTGAGCCTGTGTCAAACAGTCCCACTGGACGAGCCTCAGATGGAGGGTTAAAAAAAGGTGTGTGTGTGTGTGAGAGAGAGAGAAAGGGGAAGGTTCCTAATTCAGTCAAAGAACGTGTGCCACAGTGTGATTTTAGAACTTGGCAGTGTTGTAAACAAACTATAAAAAGTCTAAAAAGTGTGAGAAATGAAAATCTGTGGACAACGATAATGGATTAACATCAGAGCTCAGACGCTGACGGCATCCGTTTTCCGTCCAATAATCTGATGTCATGATAGAAGGCCCTACAGATATATCCGTGTAATCACCCAAACGTCCACTCGGTGAAGAAAGAGAGGCCATCTGACCTTTAAACGTCCACTCATGAACATTTCAGTGACTTCTGGCAGAGCGGGTCAGCTGTGTCCAGGCAGGTCTGGGACCAGTGTGTGAGGAGGGCTCCTAAAACAGACGTCCCTGAGAGCCATGATCCACGTTTGAGCTTCTCTCCACAGGCTGTGGGTACAAACCCACCTGTTCACGGGCTGTGGAGTCCAGAGCGAGGCCCCCACTTCAGTCCGGTGGTGTGGAGCCTGAGGCAGAGAGCAGGAGGGTCCCACTACAAGCTACAAAAATATAACGTTACCCCAAATAAAAGCAGCCTCCTTCAATTTAAGTCGATCCTTTCTAATACGTGACCGCAAACTAAATCTCAGTTTAGTTGCTCTGAGGTCTTTGAACACTTTCTCAACTACCAACAAAATCTAAATGGCCCATATGGACATCATCCAAATCAATTAAAAGCCACCAAAAGGCTTTGTTTCATCTTTTAAATGCTGACCTGGCTGCTGTTTATCCCCGCATGCCTCACCTGTGTGTGTGTGTGTGTGTGTGTGTGTGTGTGTGTGTGTGTGTGTGTGTGTGTGTGTGTGGACTTTGTGGCATCCAAACACTGACAGAGTGTGTATGTGTGTGAAGATAACAAAGCTGATAGGAAAATAATATGAAGTATGAATAATATTTGGAGCAACAATTAGAAACAAATCTTTCCTTTTTTTCCCTTCAGCTCTGATATCTGTGTCCCAGAATGCACCTCTGTCTTAAAGCTGTGTTTGTGACTTGCACAAACACACACACACACACACACACTGGTGGTCCCTCCCGCTAACCAGGACGTTCTCTGCCTTCTCTGACGTCGCTCTGAACTCCACAGGAAGATGACATCTCATTCCTGTTTTTAAGCTGTTTTCCAGGCAGGTGGCAGTAAAAGTTAAGGTTATTTATTTTCCTTCTAAAAAAAAACCCAGAAAAGTTCCAGTTTGTGGCCCTGACTGCAGCGGCTCTCTACTCTGAGATGTAGAAAGCATGGACGAGGCTTCCATCAGAGAGTCTGGGTACAAAACAGCAGCTTTAAAGCACCCCCCCACCTCTCTGTCTCACACACACACACACACACACACACACACAAACACACAGCTCACTCCGACACTTTAGCAGCCTCAAAGTTGACCGCCAACTTCCTGTGCCTCCTCTTGGAGGCGGAGCCTGGGGTGTGTCCTGATGCCGGCGTGTTTTGCCGAGGTGGTGTGTGTGGTGCTGCTGTTGCCGCGGAAACGGCGTCGGGCAAACCGGGATTGGACGAGGACGCGTCACTGTTGTGTTGGTGCGACGGGTGCGCTTGGCTCTGGGCCTGCTGCTGGCCAGAGTTCTGGTTCTGGACTCTATGCGCCTGGTTCTTGGCGAAGGTTTGGGCGGCGCTGTAGAACTCTCGGGTTTCGTGGTTCTTTTTGTTGGCGGACACTCGCTTTTTGGTCACCTGTCAGGGTCAGAGGATAAGCAGCGGGGTGGATTCCACAGCTTCCAACAGCAGAAAAAAGGAGGAAGAAAAATCTGAACCACCACACCTGTGCGCTCACCTGTAAGGGGATGAACTGGTTGTGCGAGCCAATGGGTACAGAGGTGGCCGGCTGGGAGCGGGCGGCGCCGGGGAACGTCCCCGCTGCCCCGTAGAACGGCTGGGTGGGGTGGTGGTGCGGGGGCAGAGCCATTCCCCACATGGCGGCGGGGCCGTAACCCTGGTGAGGCAGCAGCAAACCACCTGCCAAAGACAGGCAGATTTAAATGTTTTTATTTCAACATGTCACCCAAATCTAGCAGAAACACGCTGCACACCTTGTTGCCTTTTATTTGTCTCACAGCGATTCAAAGGAAACTTTCAAAATGCTAAACTTTCATCCATAGATGGAAGCGGCGTCCCAGTTAGGCCAGTTATCTACTGAGAGGGCTCTGTCATTCACAGACAAATAAAAACCCACCAGATGTGAGAGAAACACACTGACCTTGCTGGTTGAAGACGGGTGTCATGCTTGCTATGGGCGGCGGTCGTATCTGACCCATACCTGGGTACAGAGCAGGGGGCGGGAGGGGGAAGCCCGACCCTACAGAGTTCTACAAACACACAGGAGAGCTAGAAGTTAGCGGCTGGCCGGGTCAGCGCCGCTTTATCGCCTCTGCCTGGAAGCTGAAGACAGATGCTGACACATTCAATCAGCCTTAAACTCAACAGGAGGCCTGTCGGTGAACCTGTTGAGTCTACTTTGTTTGTCACATGTGTGAACAGTTTACCAGTCTCTGAAGGGCAAAGAAGGCGGCCCTCTCCTTGGCGTCGTGTTCTGACTGGCACTGTGGACCGTGAACCATCAGCCCGTTGGACAGCTTGACCTGACACACCACCAGACCCTGGGGGGGCAAAGGTTGCTGCTCATCCAGAGGCCGGCCGTGGTGTTCAGGCAGGAGCAGGACCAGGATCAAACCAGAGGGCGTTACCTGTCTGTTTCCTATGAAGCTGAAGTCGGGCGGCGCCATCCCCATCCCCGCGCACACGTAGGCCAGGTCGGACACCTTACTGGTCAGGGCGGGGCCGGAGGTGCCGGCGGGCGGCGTGGAGGGCAGAGCAGCCGCCTCGCTGTGGGGGGCGTTCAGCTTGGCAGCTGAGGGGAGACAAGGCCCCATGAAGAATGGAGGGAGGCAAACCCTCCTCTGTGTGTTGGGAAACGGGCACTTACCCAGTTTCTTGGAGGACCGTCTCCTGCTCTGCTGCTGGCCGGCGCTGTGGGCGGCCTCCTGGGGGGACCGGCCGCCCTGTCCAGCACCGTCGATCTTCAGCATCTCCTTCAACACCAGCGTTCCCTTCTGTGGAGCAAGAGCCACAGACCTCCGGTGAGTTTGAAAAACACCAGCCCTGAGGCCATCGCTCTGAGCGGCCCACACTCACCATGGCGAAGGACTGCGGAGACAGCGGCCCATCTGACTGGCTTTGTGTTTCCTGCGGGGGAGCAGGAGGGGGCACGGTTTGGGGGCTCTTGGAGATCATCAGGTTGGCAAGGAGGTCCTCAAATTCATTCGAAGACTAACGGAGAAAAAGATTAGGGGTCAAACGCCAAATGAAAGATGAAAGACAATCTAATTGGGAGTTTTGTTTTGTTTTTTTGTACCTGATTAGACATGCTGTTGGAGGGAAAAAGGGACTTGGCATCTTCATTTTTCTTCAGCAGCCTGATGCCTCCGGCTGGAGTCTGCAAAGCACATGAATCAGCATTATTGTGACCACCAGCTTAAACATAAGAACTGAGAGAGATTAAGTTAAAGGAAAATAGCCAAAAACACATGATATTCTGAACCAATGATCTCACCAGCTGAGTGAAGCGTTTTCCTAAATATTTGTGGTTTGAATCTGCTGGATGGTGAGCAGGTTACTGCTGTACAACTGTATTAACATACATTAAAGCAACACCATGCAGGCTGAAGACCATCAGCAGCCCCTGAGCTCTGCGTTCAGACGTCTGCTCTGATTCAGAAAACACCTACATTGCTCTGCCACTGGGCGGGGGGTCTGTTAGGAGGCCCCGTCTTCTGCAGGGACTCCCACACATTACTGTACTCCTCTTTACCCTGCATGGAGTTAAACACAGAAAACAGCAGTCACTCATCACGCTCACATCTAAAAATCCCTCCTGGGGCAGAACCGTAGGTTGTACAGGACACTTGCCTTAGCCTGCTGTCTCTGGTTGGGACCTTTAGATGGAGAGTTCCTGTTGCCCTGTTTGTTGTTATGCTGCAGATGAGGAGGGAAAAGGAGGAACAGTGTGAGGAAACGAAGAAAGATTGGGGGACACCTGGCAGATAGACTTAACCCCTCCTACCTGTGTGGGTATGAAGGGCGAGCGGGGCGAGTGGTTGAGGCCTGTGAGCTGACGCTGGGAGCTGGAGTTGGCAGAAGTGGAGGGCTGGGGTTTGACGATGGCGGTGAGCTTGTGTGAGTGGTGGTCCAGTCGGGCTCCGTGGGAAAGGTTAATGAGAGCACAGGGAGGGAGGCGGTAACCACGCGACGACGCACACCTAGAGAAACAGGCGGAAGCTTCCTGTCACATGCCGAGTTAAAGGAGCCGGCTAGAAACGGCCACGACCGAGCCAGGGGGCCGGTACCTGATGTTCAGGCCGCCTGCAAACTCCTCGTCAAACAGCACTTCGTACAGGACCTCTGCCTCCCGCTCCGCTGCAGACACACAAACACAGGCGCTGCACTTAGTGTGGGTCATTGTTTCAGATCCAATCAGCTCACGTTTTTACAGCGTTCCTCTGACTTTACAGAGAGATCACCACCCTCACCTCCTTTAATGCCGATGATTGTTCCTCTCAGTCCAAGCGGGACGGTGAAGCTCTCCCTGATGTTGATGACTCGGTCGAACAGCCGGTACTCGGCGTCCGGGTCTGGAACCACGCCCTGCTGCTGCTCCAGAGGCTGAAACAACACAGGCAGGGAAACCACCGTCATTCATCAGCCTGCCAGCAGGACGCTCACTCGGGCAGAGACTGAGAATCAATGTCTAGACAGGTGCACTCACCCGGAAGAGGAGATGAGGCTTGACTGTCACTCGGACTTTCTTGGTGGTCTTCCTCACCTACGCAGAGGAGACAGACGGGCACAGAGAGCATTAAAGCCAGAGTGTGAGACAGCGAGCTGACAGAGTGGATGTCTGATACTGACAGGAAGAGAACCAGGAGCTTCTCAAGCTCTGTGTGTGTGTTTGTGTGGTGGGGGGTTACCTTGGTCCTCTCTACTGCCTCCTCAATCTTCTCAACAATAGCAGCATCCAGCACTTGGAGGTCACATGACGCCCTGCTGATGGAGCTGACTGGATGACCTTTTAGCCAGGAGGTGATTTCAGCCACTTTCTCTGCCCTGTGGGTAGGTCATTAAGCCATTCAGCATAAACTCTGGCTAGGAATAAGAGGCTGGGTGTGACGTGTCTTCTTTCCCATGTAATGGAAAATGTGTTTTTTGACAATAGAAAGAGCCTTTTGTGTCTATTCTCCATATATATATCCGTCAACATTGAGGTGTTTGGAAGGCTCTGCTACAATATTGTCAAAGAAACATAAAAAAAGCCAAAAACTCAATACCATCATAGAAAAAGCCCCATGTATACAAAGGTCCTACATCAGTTTTCATTATTACCGTTTCTCTGATTAAAAAATGCATCTCTGTGCAGCCTGATGTGTGATTTCTATCACAAGGTCAGAGCAAATTAACCATTAATGTTGTTTAGTGTGTTTGGTAACACTGCAGTGTCTAAGTACAGAAGTTGTGTGACCTACCCGTTCTGATCCTGTCCGGGCCAGATGTCATCCTCATAGAAAACATCATCATGGCTGTTTCTGGACACCAAGTCAAACACCTCCGCAAATCTGTGAAAACACGATGCATGATGGGATTTATGTCCGCGTTCATTGTTGGTTTCATCCTAAGATGCTGATGCAATAGGTTAAAAAAGGGAAAAAGAAAAAAGGGCTATATTCACCTGTCCAGGTACTCAGCTAGCAGCTCCTCAACAGCAGCAGAGTACAGCCACTCTTTCTCCGTTCTCTTGGTGTATCCAGGAACCTCCTCGTTCTTCTTGTTGAACTTCAGGTTCAGGCCAACGTTGGCTTTCTGCTCCCCACAGGGACTGGACAGGGTCAAAAATTAGGGTCAGCATTACAGCCAGGAGGAGACGGACGGCAGAAAATCTTAGAGATGACTGAACGGAAAGGCACACGCACTTCCTTTTGGAGCCTCTGCCGATGAAGATGCTTCCCGAGAAGCGAGAGACGAGGTAGCTGCTGATGCCCAGGCGAGAGGCCAAGACGTATCCGGGACAGTACTTAACAGAGTATTTCTAAAAGTAAAAAAACACCACAGACACAAACATTAAATAAATTAATTATCTGAGAGTTAAGCTAAGATGTCTTTACGTGAGTGTTTCTTACATGTTGATTCTGGATTAAATGTTCCATCTGTGGCTCATGAGGGACACTGAAGACTACTCGTATGCGACCGTCTTTAATGACATCTTGAGAATCCTGCACCTGTTGGGAACATTTAAAGACAGTGTGAAAAAGAGCACACAAGAAACACATTATTTGGCTAAAAAAATGCCTTGAGGAGGGCTATGGGAATGTTTTATTTTGGACATGCAAATGGGGTATGAAATGATTCTGAGACACACATACCTCTCCCATGGCGCCATAGTACGGAGTTCCCACCATGAAGACAGTGGTTGTTGGAGGAAAAAGCTCGTCCAAGCTCGTGAAGCAGGTCAGGGATGAATAAAAAGCCTTGATGTCCTGAAAGAGCGAAGCCAAATACAGACTTTAAAATGGAAGACAGTGGGAAAAGGCATCCAGCAATAATGTCTGCAATGTTTGACAAACATATAACAGGGAATAAAAGGCATCTGTTCGAACTGTGTACCTTAACCACTGTCTGGTAGGCAAAAGGGAGGACCTGTTTGGCCCACTGCTTCTCCAGTTCCACCACTCCATTGGATTTAGGGACATACTTCCTCCCCGTCAGCAGCTGTCCATACAAAACCACCTCTGTCTCATTCACTATGATGCCTTTTCTTTTCATGAAACTACAGGAATGAAAAAGGAAATTAGAAACATTTCAAGAACGGCAAAAAATTAGATCTATTCATTTTCTTTCATTAGTAGAGCTCACTGTTCAGTGATTCCCTGGACGTCCTTCACCCAGTCCTTCTGCTCCTTGTCAGATAGAAAAGAGACTTTGGTCGGGGGGGGAGTGGACGGCCTGTCGTACACCTTTTGGACTCCAGGAGGTTCCTCTAGAGCAAATCTAAAAGGAAAGTTTTGAAATTTGTGCTTTGAGTTTTACACAGACACAAGACAAACTCACAGACTAAAATCATATTCTTTCCAGTTTCTTTCTTATGAATTTGATAAAGTTGTAAACGTATCATTCCTCACTAAGTTCTTACCTTGTGTCGCCGTCTGAAACTGCAATTATGCGAGCTTCCTCCAAGTGGGGCCAGTTGACAAACACAGGCTTCCCCAGCACTTGTGAGGCAACGTCTTCACAATTCTGCAAGTAAAAAAGATGGAAACGAAAAACCCGACATTAAAGGAAAGAAACAGACAAGTGGAGGTTAAAGCACAGCTCATCAGCCTCTTTCAGTTCCTACATCTCTCCCCAAACAGGATCAGAACTGAACGGTCCATCGCTGGTGCCCTGTGCTGTAGAAAAATGGCCAGGATCTCTTTCTCTAAGTTTTTAAGAACAACCCCTTCAGCCTTTTCGAGAGCAGATCACAAACATGAGGCCATACTCACTATTTCCACATCCTGGCTGCGGAGGATATCCAGGATCATGTTCTCCCCTCTGCTGCTCTGCTGGAACACCACCACCCCACTCTTCTTCTTAAAGAACTGCAGGCAGTGAGGAAGAAAGTTCCACAGTGAGGAGAAACCAGGACCCACAAAGGGAATTTTGACTAGTGTGTTTTACTTTAGGATTTCAGTGGAGTGAAAAATAAATAAATAAATAAATAAAACTTAAATTTTTGCCATTTAATTTTATTTTAAACCCACATTTGGAACTCCCACAACAAAAAAATGAACAAATGAGGAAAAGGAAGAATTAAAACCATTTTTTTATATGGCGTCTCTACCTTGTGTTTGATGTGCTGCAGGGTGGGGAAGCCACAGAAGTACAGAGCCGAGCGGTCAGCACGCTTACTGACGTGGTCCAAAGGTACTTGCCAAGCATCCATGCTGATGTGCGCTTTCCTGCAAAGAGCAACGAACCACGATGAGCAAACCTGACATCCCTCTTTGTCTCGGTTCGGTTCGCAGTTACAGACAGATTTAAAAATGTGTCCAATCACCTCAGGCTGCACTCTCTCCTCATTATCCGATAGATATTAATTACAATCTAAGTCAGAGAGAACATGAAGAACTAGCGTGTGAGGTTTTTTTACCTGACGTGGCAGTGGGTGATGTCTGGGAACAGCTGGGGCGCTGAGGAGGCGTATGTGAAGTCCACTTCTGGGTCATACGAATAGACGGCGCACTCTGTGTGTCGATTCCTGTTCTTCTCCTCTTGTGTCATCTTTTCGTTGAACGGCTCCATGGCTGCTAGCAGGCACCTCTGTGGAAGACGGGAACGGCACACTGAGTTACATGAGTCTGTAAAATGCAGCAGAAGTCTGCCACCAGGTTTGGGGGGGGGGGCTTGTACCTCATCTATGAAGGGAATGAGCACCACAGCTTCCCACTCCTGCTGTTTGCCATTCAGGTCCGTTTTGAAGTCCAGAGGATAGTACTCAATAATGGGAGAGTTTTCACTGGTCATTAGGTGCTGAAAGTGAAAAAGACAAAAAAGGTAATCATTAACAATATTCTTAATATTTTGCAAAGGAAATCCTAGTCTTAAGAGGATAGAACTAAATCATGTTACCCATCAAACAATTCATCCACAAAAATTATAGCCACTAAAAAATCCAGAAGTTCTGTTCTGTATATTTCTAGTTAACGTGTGTCTGCAAATGTATTAAATGTATTAAAAGTTTTGATATATTAATGTGTCTGGTGTCTGTGAGTGAATTAGTCATTACCCTGTAGCATTCAGGCAGCAGTGCCATGCTGGCAGCAGGCAACACTGCCAACAACTGCTGGAAGGGCATGAAGGGTTTCCCAAAGTCAAAGGTCAGCTTCAGCTCAGAAATATTCCTGATGTCAGACAGGAACGGAGCATAGTGGTGAGGGTAGTACCTGGAGAGAAGCACAAACAACGTTTGAATACTTCATTATAAAAACATCCAAACTTTCGTCAGCACATCTAAAGAAAAGTGCATTCAGAGTGTTTTTAAATCCACCAATCATTGCCTGCATTACAGGAAGTTTTGCTGACTCAGAGTCAAGTTTCCTCTGATTTGTTTTAGCCAATACTGTGAAACAGGAAAGAAAAGATAGAAAGAGCAGAGGGGTTAACACACGCACCAGCTCCAGGACTGGACTCCATGGTAATAATAGTGAAGAATCCACTGGATACCTTCCACGTAACACTTGGCTTGTGCTGCCAGAAACTCACTGTGAATGAGCAGAAAACACTGTTTAAGGTCACAAACAAAATGAGACATCACCACACACCAGTCTTATGGCTTTATTATGAGTGTTTAAGCAGACTGTTGCAATTTTTCATTTTTTTTTTTGTCATTTCGGTGCTGCGGCACCTAGATAAAATACAAGTAGTTGAGAAGTAGACCCATACATTTTTACTGGCCTGCCTGGGGTAAATAAGCTGTAAACCACGCCTAGTTAGAAGGTAACTGGGAGCAGAAAGCACAAGTTACTGTATCAAAGGTCAGAGTCAGTAATCACTAAATGATCTGAAAGGTTTATTTGTTAACTTATCCGGTAAGAACACTTCTGTACACCGAGGCCTTGCAGGGACCATCCAAGTATATTAAAAAAGATGGAAGCAACTTTTAGGCATTGTCATTTTATTCTAAGCTTCTTTTTTTTCCATTTGCAGTCTGTTTTATAACAAGCCGTCCCCAGAGGCTGTTACATGGCACAGGGATACAGAGGCCTCTCTCGGCTTTGATTGGCTGCTTTTGCTCACTTTCAGAGGATTCTTAGGAATGAGGAAAACCAGAAGAGCCAGACATACATAATCTCTTTATAACTCACTCATGTAATAGTGTCCTGTTATTTAAGGGGTTGGAAAGTTGGGTAACAACGTAACATAACAGAACACGTTTCTGCATTTCTTATACAAACTCACTCAGACACCACGTCCACGCCCATCTTGGACATATAGTACATGCGCTTGTACTGTCGGAACTCCGTTTCAAACATGTCGTCCTCTTCATCCTCGTCTGCAGCCAACTCTTTTCCCCCCGCAATCTTTTTTTCGGAGGGGGTGACGGCAGAGAGACTGAGGGCAGATTCCTAATAGGTGTCATTAATAACAAAGAGAGCACATCATGAAGCTGCACACAACATCAACGACAGAGGATTGTTTCCCAGAGCCGCAGCATCCCCACCTCGTTCCTGTTGGCTTCTTTACTGGCAGCTTCTCTCTCGGCTGCCAGACCGGCCGACTCATTCAGATATTTGTTACCGACTTTACTCTCAAACCACTTCAAGTCCACAAAAACCTCACTAAAATGTTCCCGGTCAAACTGGAGAGAGAAGGAGAGAAATGTTGAGCTTTTTTTCATGACATTCTTGAATATTACTATCACAAAGAATTAATGGGAGGAAGAAAAAAAGAGATAGATATACAAATAAACTGTCACACTATGACCACTGACAGGTAAACAAAAAAACACTGGTCATCTCCTACAGTTGAGACTGGCAGTAAGAGGTTTATATGAGGCTGTCTGTCCATGGAACTGAGCTGAGGTAGAAAAACGTAAAGATAATTAAAAAAGGGATGTCTAGTTTGAGCAACTATGACAGCAGCCTAACTGTGGTGGCCTTGACTGTTAGGTCACAGTTATTAGACAGACAGGACCTAAAAAGAAAATGTTCCGAAGAAAGAAATTAGATAGATCCAATCCAACCTAAAGTCAAGATGCTCTGGATAAACAGGTCTGGTCTGCGGAGGCCCATTGACTGACCCACGGGATTTAAAAGATCTGCTACTGACAGCTGGGTAGTGTTGAGCACTATGGCCCTGCCAATCAGAGGCCTAATCAAGTCCATGAGTGGATGAGTCTGGGCTAACATGGCAGAAAATTGCAGGATCTAATAAGTTGTGGTCATGTGTCACTTAATGATCAGTGTCTAATTATATATAGTCAACTAGTAAAATGAAAAAAAATATATATATATATTTATATATATATATATATATATATATATATATATATATATATATATACACACACTTTAATAAAATCAGTGGATATTATTTATTCATTGAAATAAGGCCTTGCCTCACCTCAGCAAGTTTCTGCAGGTACTTCTCAAAATTTCTGAGGTTTAAGTGACCATTCTCATTCAGATAACCTAGGTTAAGACAAAAACAGCATTCAGTCAGGTTTTATTGGAAGACCATTATCACCAGCAGACAGATTGACCACTTCAAAACCCAGAGCGGACGTTGTTTATGTGCATCTCTGTGTGTGTGTCTCACCGCCCAGGCTGGGTAGCACACTGATGTAAGTCTTGTACAACAAAGGCAAAGCATCGTGGTTAATGTGAAGATGAGGAAGGTGAGGGATGAAATCATTTCCAACAAGGAAGCCCATTAGGATCCAGTCATCTATTACTCGCTCCAGGTCATAATCAGTACCCAAGTGTTTCTAAAAAAAAATTTAAAAAAAAGAAATAACAAAACATGTCTTGATACATATTCAAATGAAATGTGAAACAAAAGCTTCACAGCTCTGTGGTGGGAACATTTGCAGGTACACGGGTATAACCTTTAGATCAGAGAACTCATAGTCTATGTATTCCCTCATCAGAGACAGGTGGAGCAGGTGAAATGTCGTCTCCTCTGGAGCTGTTATCCTGGGAGGAGAAGAGAGGAGGGAGGTTATACCACAGACCGAGCAACATATGACAGAATACAGGGGCGCCAATTGCAAATTTTGACAAAAACTCCAAACAAACTAATTAAAGAGAACCAGGAACCTTTTCTGGGATTTCTTCCCTCCAAAGCGGACCTCCTCTCTGAGCAGGGAAAAATTAGGCTCGTGGCTGGTTAAACCCAACATGATCTGCAGCAAAGCGTGACAGAGAGAGAGAGAGTGGGAATCCAGAAAGGCTTTGTTCTGGTGCAGACCCTCGTCTTTACAGACGGAGCATAAACTGTACCAGGTCCGCGTCCAGGCCATACAGGCAGTGTCGGGTGTTGGGATTGTGACTGGGTTTGCTGTTCTCAGAGCGTATGAACTCCATGATCTTGTGTTCTCCCTCCCCTGGTGTCTGTAGGAAAAGAAACGCAGACGCAGGCGACACAGAATTAAGCTTTCACTGAGTCTTGCGGTAATGAGTCGATCTGCTGAGGAAGCCCACCTCATGACCAGACAAGTATACTCTGACGTTCTGCCACATCTTGTCAGTGGAGAGTTTGTTGTTGACAAAGTACTTGAGCTGCTCTTGAAGTCTCGCCATGAAATCAGTGCCTGGAGGATATATTCAAGGGAAAGAATCGTTTATATTTGAAGTAACATGCTCCTCAATATGTCTTAACACGTTCTGGCCCAAAAATATTGAATTTCACTAATGAGAAATAACTGTTGTCAACCCCAACTCAACACCTGTTCAGAAGGACAGATTTCACCCAAGCCAGAGACAAAGATAACCAAACTAGCCCCACCAGTCTGTCAGATAAACCAAAAAAAAAAATTGGTTTGTAAACATCCACATCTAAGGTTTCATGTACAATGAAACCTTAATAGCTTAATATCACAAATGCCACATCATTTCCATAAACATTTCAAGTAATCACAGTAATAAAGGCAAACGATGAATAATAAATAAATGAGGGGCCAAAAGAAAAATCAGCCTTACCGGGAGTTATGCAGTTAGAATCGAAGCGAGCTTCTGTGGGAAGCACCTCTCCTTTATCTAGTGCTTTTTTTATTTTATCCTCTGCTTCTTTGGCAGACCTAAACACAAGAAACAACCATGTTAGAAGAGGAACAGAGAGATGGATCACACTGGGATTGAAAATCCTCAGTCTGTTGTCCTCTGTTGCGTTTCACTGTTGTCTGTTTTGTAACAGATTCACTGATGCGAGCTCAAGCCTACTTAGATTTTACATGACTGCCCTCATGGATATGACGAGTCAAAATAAAGGTACAACAGCAAATATGCTGATGACATTTTTTCCAAGATTAACAGGACAATGAAGTAAAAGCTATCTGCCGATACCTGAATCTGCGTCCTCTCTGTTGGTTCATCTTTGCCCGTGGCGCCACACCGTCAACAGCCATGAAGAAGACCTTGCGTGGCTTGATGATCCTGAAGAGCACCTCTAAGTAATGGAAGATGTCAGCAAAAATCTTTTCCTCAGATATTCTAAAGTGGACATCTTCATCGTTGGGGTGAGAGCACTGATGGATGATGCCGTTCATGTCCAGATAAAGATTGTCGAACTCTGGAATCTGAGAGAAATCGAGAACACGTAGTTGTTAGTTACCAAAAGCGTCCCATCAACATGCAGCAGAAACTCTCAAAGCAAAGCAAGGAAAACGATACTGAACGTGGCTGATGAAACTTTAACTCGTGTGCGGAAATACCACCTGGAACATAACAAAATGGGCCATACAACTCGTTCCATTAAAGTAATCAATATTACCAAGTAATTTCAGAAGAAACAGCAGTGTCCACAAGTTTACACAAGTTGTTGTGCAAGATTGCCTGGGACACATAACTATACAACGTGTAATTTTTTGCTACAACATAGTTAGCTTGCTCGTTATGTATAAATACTTTATTGTTGTTTAGTATTTTCTTCAACAACAAAAACATCAACCCAGTGCTATCATCTTTATAACATTTACTTTGACTTGTTTGTTTTCAGTAAAAGATAGCCAACATTCGACTTCACTAGCATGCTAGCTAGTGGTGGAATTTATCTAACAACCTTACGCCTCCCCTACGTTTCCTGAATTCATTAACCAAGACGTGTTTGGCTAAATGAAAGCGTACACTTGGCAGTAAGACATTGGTAAGCTTCATGGAGTCAAAGTTTCATGGCCCGCTGAAAACGAAAAGCTAGCCTTGCTAACACTGTAGCTATCAGCAGTAGCGGCAAAAAAACGGTCACTGGTGGTTTCATACCTGATGTTCTTTGACAACTTCACTAAGACAAGGATAACGCTCAGAAATCCATCGGTAAAATTTCGGTACTCCCATCTTCACCACGAAACTTTCAACCTCTGAATAAGAAGAGTAAACAGTGTAAACTGAAACGAGACGTTGAGATATGAAGGTAACCGAATGCGGCCAAGCTTTGATTGGATAACAAGAACTTGGGCTCCGGTTTTGTTTCCAACGGTCGGTAACCAGCTAGTTGTCCGTTGTCCCATAACTAAAACATTCCCCCTCTGCAGGGAAAACGGTCTGAAACATTGGTTCCGTTTGTTTCCCCTCTTTATTTGTAACCGTAAAACTGAGGAAACAATGTTGTTTAGAAAAGAAACAAGCTTAATTTTTATTTGCACAATATATCGGGCATATTCAAACATTGCTTTTGTTTACTGTCTTATTTGTTATTTGTTAGTTTTCAAACGTTTTTCAGAAAGTGTCAGGGGAGTTTTGTAGTGACCAAAAAAGGTTTAAAAAGACTTCTGTGTTAAAATACCTCTTTGACTTCTGTCAAATTTGGTTATACGTTACATAATAATATAATATTGCTTATTATCCAGGTGCTTGTAAAGTAATATCCGATACTGGATGGGGAACACTAAACAAACCAACTGTGCATCTGTTTACTTCAGAAATAATTAAATTAGAAATTATATGGCAGCAGAGGCTGCATAAAATGTGCAGTTATGGGTCATGAAACATCAAACTAGGCCTTGTCTTGTTTTCTTATTTATTGCCTTGTTTTATTGTATTTTATGTTTTTAGCAAGACAATTTTAAACCCCTCTGTGTACACATTCCACCAGTATGAAGAAGCCTCCTGCTGCCATATGGTCTGCCTACCATCCAGGGCTGTTACCCACTGGAACATTGTACGCATGTAAAGTGATAAAAAAAAACAACAGAAAAGGGATGTCTAGATGTTTAGTAGTTAAAATAATTTATCAAGCCAAAATTCAGATGACTCTGAGTCCCCTTATTCTTTTCCAAGTGTTGTTACTGGATGATTGAGCAGAGCAATAAAAGTGCTGCCAGTACCAGACTAAAACCAAATACATTCATTCTATTTGGCAAAAACACTATTCAGTCTTCATCTCTCATTACTTTTTCTTTGATAAGAGTTAAATAAATCTTTAAAGTCATTAAAAATCAAAATACAAAAAAACAACAAAAATTGTTTGGAAATAATTTATTCAGTTATACAAATACAAAACACCTCTCATTCAGTTATCATAAAATAGACAGTTTTCGTGGAGTCTAATCCTTTCAATGCATCACTGAGGATCACCACTCCACAAAACTGACAGCAGTTTTCCTTTCCCACTCAGTTCCGATGGTACATTTTAAGCCTACAGTATGTGGAAAAGTCATTCTGTTGCTACTTTAAAAGAACTAAAAACGATTTTGTGAGGTTGGCATTCTTTTCAACAAGCAAGAAACAGCCCAAACATGACAAAGTCCAGTTCAATGTGGCACTGCAGCCTCAAGTCAGACGATCATTTCTGTGATTACAGACACAGATATGAAGCCTTGTGTTGTTCCGATAACAGAAAGACAAACAGAGACATAAGTTCACAGTCTGCCTTGAGCTAGAGAAAGGAACCGACGTACGATTGGCAGAATGAAATTCAAGTCATATTTATTAAAATCCGCTGTAAATCATTCTGAAAAAACAAAACACAAAAGCTACACATAAAGGGAACAAACAGGAGGCTGACAAACAAGAGGGGTGATAAAAGCTCCAGGTAAAGACATGACTTCTGCTCGTCATTTTGTCTTGTGCTTTGGCCTTTAAAAAAGAAAATGCATCTAACAGGTAGCATTTGGCTGGATGTACCATTGAGATAAAGAAATCGATAAAAAAAAACACAAAGAAAAAAAGTAGATGCTTTGATTTGACCTAAAACCAGAGAAAGGTGTTCTATTGTAGCCAATACAACATCACTGTAAAAAGAAACAAAAAAAGCTCATTCCATTGTCTCTTGTTCCGTTCTGTGCCCGAGCTGTCGTCATTCTGTAGCAGCGTGTCTTTTCTTGCATTTTTGAGTCGCTGGTCCAGAGTCTGTTCCGCTGTCCCGAGAAAAAAACAACATGCTCGATAAAACGTGAGACAGCCTGGGCTCTCCCTGCATCCGACGGATCCTTCCAGCTCACAGGGAGGCCCACAGAGGCTCCGATGCCTGCTCCAGGAGGCCAGGTCTTCAGACGAGCTCCAGTACCTGCGGAGGAGAAACAAACAGGAACCTTTGTTACCACCTCTGCCATGTTGCTAAGAGGTGTCCAACAAAACATGTTTGAAGCTGTATGTAAGAATCAAAGCTGAGAGTTGACTTATTTTTAGACTTAATGTCTGAAACATTCGCAGCCTTCTGAACAACTAACATTTTACTGTATGATTTATTTTTTGTTTGTCTCTATCCTGACAAACCTCTCCACCTCAACAACCAAAAGCACCCCCCATAACACTGCTGACACCCCCCTATTGGCCCATACAGACAGCAACATGAGCTCATCCACTTCCCAAGGACGAGAAAAGAACCTTGAAAAGTCTGACTGATCAGTGTCAGTGAATGAGCACGTTTCATGGACACTTTTCAAAACCAACCTTGATCGTTCCTTGACTGTTTGCAGCGATGAGAACATTTGATTCCTGAAAGGCATCAACAACAACAGTTACTGTCTGAGTGAATCACGCTGACTGAGGTGTTCTGAGGCAGAAGCTGAGGGGAACTCACTCCATCGGGCAGGGCCCTCCAGCACACGGCACTGACAAACTCATTGGTGTCGTCCTCCTTTTTGTCCTTGTCCAGGACACTCTTTACTGTATCAAACTTGAATGTTAGCAGCGTCTTGGAAAGTCCTTTGTAGTACAGATAGAGGGAGTTGTTCTCACTGCCTGGAAACACACACATTCACAGGAGACCGTAAATAACTGGACAGACATTTTGTCCTGGGGAATGCTGAAGGTGACGGCTGGTCTTTGAAGTGAGGGCTTACCACATGCAACGTAGTCCCCATTAGAGGCCAACCCCACAAAGTTCTTCTCATTAATGTGGCCCTTGAAGGAGCGCAGACAGTGAGGTTTGTTGACGTTCCACAACTTGAGCTGGCTGTCTGTGGACCTGCAGTCAAAACACCACACAACCAACTGCTGTAGTAATCAGGCTTTGATCCCAATCCACTAAGACACCCTCTTCCTTTTATCAGAAATCAGATTCAGCAAGCTAAAATCAAAACTGTAATGTAATTGGTGTGGTTTTTGTTCCACTTGCTGCTTTATCTGCCATTATCCCACTGGGATTCTGGTTTAATAAGCTTTATCCACACAGAACATTAAGAAAACAGAGCTTAAGGACAATTACTGAAAGCTCCACTGTTAAAAAAGAATCTAAATGGACTTACGCAGAAACGATTTCCTCTCCATTTACAAACTTGGCGTAGGACACGGCCTTCCTGTGGCCTTTGAACACCATGATCGGCTGCTTAGTGTTGCGTAGATCGTAGTAGTGGACACAGTGGTCTGAGCAAACGGAGAAGAAAAGCCAAACACTAAGATAAAGGGCAGGGCAGAATGCTAGCTGAAAACTCAATTCCCAAACCTCAGACAGGTTTTACCTGGATGAAAAAAATTATGTAATGTGTGTTGACATTCTTTTTATCTTTTCCAGTTAAAGAAACATTTTTCCTAGTAGCCTCGACTTCCCTGTCCAAGTTTTGCCAAAGAAGGGAACCAAAAAGTCCAAAGTTAGTGGACCTCTGAGGGGGGCAAAATGTGATTTAAAAATGTTTTAATAGAAAAAAAATGAGAAGAAAAGAAAAAATCTTGACAAAACACAGCAGAATGAATTTGAAGGTTTCACTCTTTCTTTTTTGAACCCCTGGTCAGTCAGAAATGTACTGAAGTGAAAGCAGCGGCGCATCAGTCTTAGCTCACTTAAAGGGGAACAAAAGCAGCTCAGGTCTCACCTGCACAGCCGAAGGCCAGATGGTATCTGGATGTGGGGCTGAATTTAACACAGCAGACGTTAGCTTTAGCCTCGATGCTAGCCACGGAATTGTCCAGATTCGTTGACCACAACTTCACTGAAATCACACAAACACAAAAAACAGACCTAACACAGGCTGTAAAGATGGTGAATGTCTGATATTTTCATGCAATATCTGCCTCTTTTACCTTTAGCATCATCAGATCCAGAGGCCAAGAGTTTAGGGTCCATCAAATTGAAATCCACACTCCAACATCTTTTTTCATGCTCCTGAAAAGGAGGAAGGAAAGCGATGTTTTGTTTTTAAAAAATGTGTTATGTGTTACTATCACCAGAAGATGGCAGTGCTGCACAGAGCTGTATAAACCAAGACAAAAAAGGAACAAAAAGCACCTAGCTTATGACAGGCTCAAGTTTGACCTATCTGACACTATTATCTCAGATGCTAAGCTAAAGACAAACACCTCAGTGTGGATGGAATTAAACAGAAAACAGACATCCAGCATTACCTATGCCTTTAAAGCTAGAATGTCTTACACAAAGAGCAAAGCACCAAGAAAAAATACTTCATTTAGTTTTTCAACTGAGTGAAACAACTGGTGACAAATGTGACTATTTCTAACACATTATGCACATTTTTAAAATGACAAAGACATTTTTCTACAGAATGAGATCCTATCCAGGAACCTGACCTGGTAGACTTTGGATCGCTGGCCGGTGAATCCATCCCACAAAATGACGGTCCCCTCGTAATCGCTGCTGGCCAGCAGGTTCTTGTGATAACTGCTCCAGCTGATACAGCTGCAAACAGAGATTGGCCAAGCCCCATTGAACTGACATTTAAGCTCAATCCTGATGAAATACTCAACCTGAGCTTTTAACAGTTGATTTTCTTTCACCTTTTCTACTGAATGTTAGGTGAATGATAGTTACTTTTCTCCACAGCAGACATGTTCACATCCTGCTCCCTTTAGCTGAACCTTCATCTCTCACCTGATTTTTGAATTGCAGGTCATTTCGTTGACCGGATAGTGGATGTCCACTGCATCCTGGATCACAGTGCCGTACTCAAACACTTTGATCTTCTTGGTCACTCCGGCAATGGCAAAGTAGTCACAGTCTCGGTCAAACTCGATACTGAAACAGGCCAGATAGCAATTAGAGATTGTGGGCTGCATTACAGTCATGCCTTTTGTCTTTTCTCTATTTACTATGCCTTTGTGAGTCTGTTCTTGTTTCTTTTAAATACTGAAAAATTGTACCACTTTTGGCTTTTGTCCAAAAATTCAGTTCAGCCTGCTGATTCTTAACACTGGCATGACCAGAAGGTTGTTAAAGATTCCCTTCTGGTCGGCTGAGAGGAGCAGAGATTATGTTAGTTTACTTTTCTCATACCTGGAGACTATACTGGAGCCACTGTAGAGGTCACTGGCGTAGGAGAGCGTGGCCAGCGGCCGCACAGTGTTGTAGCGTGTGAATTTAGACAAACACTCCATGAAATCGTCCAGCTGGTTCAGGTTCCGTCCCTCATCTGCAGGCAGCACAAAGGCACAAACAATCAGTGTTGTGAAAAAGACCAAACACATCAGGGCTGATGGTTGTAGGGCTCTGAGTTAAATTTAAAAGGGAACCATAAAAGCCCCAATCAGAGGAGTAATGCAGATGATTAGGTTCTTAATCAGAGACAGTTCCTTTTTGCGCAGTCAAAGGCAAAAAGGAAAAAAACCCTGATGGAGAACAACAAAACGGCATGACAGTAACAACTGCAACTACCTGTGATGCGGGACATTTTGTTGGAGAAGTAGCACTGCTCCAGGTCCTCAAAATGAGCCGTCAGCCTCTTTCTCCTGGATGCCAGAGTGCTGTTGTACCAGGTCTGTCGTTTTCCCTGGACAGAATGCCGCCAGTGATGAATAATTAAAAGAACAAAAAATAAATAAAGCAATAAAAGCAGACATGAATCTGTAACATACCTGGGTTGCTCCACCAAATCCTGGAGGCTGGCTGTAATCTGGTGGGTCGATGATACTACTACAGCTACAGAATAAGACAGATATATACATTAATACAACATCTATCAATGTAATACATTTATTTTTGCCTTTTGTGAACAGAAACAAACTAAAAGAGACTTGACTTTATTTCCTAAACAGATCAGATTTACTAAAATGCAGAGGTCAGCTGTACCTGGGTGCTGGAGAGGGAGCCTCAACATTAGGCACCGTACACTCTGCCTCCATCATGGGAGAGTAAAGCCCGCTCATTTCCTGGAAAAGAATGAAAAAAAAAATGAAAAAAAAAAACTACTTAACAATTCTCAAGCAGTAATATTTAGTAGCTTTTTACCTTTGCCCTATATAGCAATGTAGGTTTGGAAAAAAACATAACCAGGTGTGTAAAGTTCGGTTTACCTCAACACGTTTTATGTCCTCTTCCAGGAAGTTGACCTCTTTCTGTAGTTGGTCTAGTTGCTATCAATGAATCCAGAAACACAAATAAATGGGTTTGCATGTGGACCCTGCATGAGCTTGTGTTAACAGAACGGTGGAACTTTTAACCGGGACACTAGAACGGTTCTCTGCTGCCAATTTCTGAGGTAAAACAGACATACCTCTCTCTTGTTTCTTCTGGCTTCTTTAAGGAACTCCATAAGGATCTGTCTCTGAGCTGCCTGGGATTCCTGATGGCAAATAAAGGTAGGCTTAGACTTCAACTGTAGCCTGGGATTGTTTGGCCCCAAAAAACAAGTCAAAGTAACACAAAGTTTCAGTCAATTATTTGAAGCATATGTTCCAACATTCGCATTTGCATATATTCACCCTTAACTGAGCTCCAAAAATCACACCAAGACATTAGAAAAGGCTCAGAAACGCCAAACTCAAGAGAAGCTGTGTGCCAGAAAATGCCTTGTGACGCCCTGCCCAGAAGTGTATCCCACTGATTTCTCCTAATGAACGACGATTGGAAAATCAAAAGAAATCAGAAGAATAAGTAGTTAAAAACATTCTTACTAAACATGGAAATCCGGCAGGGAACAAAATTCGGCTCCTTCTGGAGGGAGCTGTGAGACTGCTGATAAGATCTTCTGGCAGTTAAGAAATCTTTGATTGGCAGACTTTAGAAATGCTGCTTAGAGGGGAACTAAAAGAGGCTTTGGCAGGATAATACCTCCGTCAGTGTCATCAAATGAAAATCTGATATAAACTTTTTTTTTGTGCAGGTGTCAGAAAAAGAGCTACACAGAGACAAAGCAGAGAATACATGAAATGCATCCCACCTAGAAGCTGGGATGCCGTCAAAGACGAAGGGAATTTACCAAAAAAAATATATATATATATTTTTAAAGAATCAACAGACTCTACAGGTTTCAGTGGACTGTTTTAACACATAAGTCCATCACATTTCTGCACACATAGCACAGAAGTGGGTCTTAATGAATAAGATTAATGATAGAAAAAACAAAAAAAACTGTGGCAACCGATACTACTTTACAATATTTGGACTTTTTAACAATATAACAGATTTAGTGAGGGGCTCAAAATGTGGCTGCAAATGGAGGATGTGCATTCACATGTGGATGTACTTGCATGCCTCTCACTGCAGGCTCAGTCAGTCGAGCTGCTTCAGTGATTTGAGTTCTCACATGAAGCCCCAAAGGAACGTGTCTGGAAAATTCTAAGGCAGCAGTGCATATGCGAAAATGATTCCCGTTTGTGTCTGATGAAGCTCTCTCAGTATCGTCCACGCACAACCCGAGTAACAAATGTCAAGCTATTGTTATTATTTATATACTATGTGCAGCCACTTTTCTTATCTGTGGACGTCATCAAGAGGCCTGTGGCCGCACTACCTTCCAACAAAGTTATTTTCATCACTGCAACACATCCAATAGATTATTTTATGGAGCTGTTAAAGAGCCTGTCCAATGAGCAGGACATTTCTCAGTTGTGTTATAAAGTTTTCAGTGCTCTCTTGTGGGCATGCAGCTCAGTGCCAATAGGAAGTCTAAATCAGCTCTGACATTTCTGTTCCGGAAGTCTCTTAACGCATTTGCAGATTCTGATAAAAACTGAGCAGTAATCTTGGGCAGGTTACCGGTGCAAGCCGAAGAGCTAATGTGTGCATCTGGGTTTGGAAGGAGAAAGCCCAAAATACCGCCGGGCTCCGTCTTAAATGAGCCGAGCCTGAAGCAGCTCTGGTTAAAAACTGGTAAGCAGAGCAACTCAGACATCAGAGTAAACAGGACAGGCTGTGGCTCTAACTTCTCCTTACATGTTGACCAGAATAAAAAAAAGAAGAAGGAGAAAAGGGGATGTCGCAGATTGTTCATAGCATTGTGCACCTGACTTGAGAACTGCTACTCCGTGTCAACCTCTGACCCTCTGATAAAAGTAGTTACCATATGACTCAGCAACACTCAGCGTGTGTCTACACAAACTACTGAATACACTCTGTGGTCAGTCAAGCTCGAGCTGCTGATAGTCTTCAACTGGACTGCACATCAAATAAAACAGGATAAATAGTAGAAACTAATCTCAATAGTATGAACAGCTTCAGTAGAGCCCACATTCATGGCCAAAGCCCTCATGACATAAGACAGGTTTGAAGACATCCACTTGTTGTGCCATTCAACTATTAAACATTGTCTTCAGGCTTGTTGCTTTTAGACTATACTAAAATTAAAATAAAATGATCTAAACAGCAGATGGTGCAGCGTAGGAGGACCCCCTTCCCTGATCACTGCAGAGTTCACCGAGTTCAAAATGCAGCCTTAATCTAAGATCAAGTGAATTGCTGGTATCAAAAGTGAACTTTGAGTGTTTGTGGGGATTGATTGTGACACAAATACATGATATTTCTAAAAATCTGAGGCAAAGAAGTAAAGTTATGAAATTGCCTCCAAAGAGTTGTAGACACTCCACCTAATCCCTGCCAAAAAGAGCGTACGGAAATGGGCTATTCCCAAAGAGCGGCTGACCATCACGAACAACAAAACTAACAAAAAGGCCTCTCTGAATCTCCACCTTAGAACAATATATGAACACATATATTCTCACTGGTGACCATAATCTAACCAGAATATGGCGGAAGACTCTGCAGTGGGCAGCACATCCAGAGTGGACCTGGTTCTTTCCAAAATTTGGAAGTTTTGTGAATTTCTCTGAAAAAACCCATCACCACCCATCACCACTCCCATTGTAGAGCACAAGGCAGCCATCACAAACCTCAGAAAAAAGCTCAGACAGCTTTCAACCCTCTCCTTAAACAGCTGACTCCTCATGAGGCGTGGATGTGATTAAGAACAGTGTAAAAGCTTTTCCTGCTTTCTAAAAGTCACTCATTGAGCAGCTGAAGTTATCATTGTTGTGTCCATCGTTTAGTGATCAACAAAAAAAGACAACCCACCGCCTCCAGCTGCTTTTTCTTCTGAACCAGAAGCTCCAACATCAGATTGACGTTTGCAAGATCCAAGTTCTCCTGATCAGGACTCAGAACATCCTGGAAGACCTGCCACCTAGACCCGTTCTGGGTTCAGAAGCACAGACTGGTCAGGCATTTTCTTTCTCATACGGGGAAGAGGAAGAAACACTAAAAGTTGGCACGTTTTCCAGACTTTATGGGGTAGTTACTTACAGGGGGATCTAATTTCAGTCTCTTCTCCTCTGACCTTTGTTTGTGTTTTAGGATCAGTTCATTTACTGGAATAGAAAAGGGTGAGATTAAGGAGATGAATTAGGAAGTATGGCATAGAGCCATGATACCAATAAAGCAACAACACATCGGCAAAGTGAAAATAGCTCATGAATAAAACATGACACACTAATATTTTATTCACAATGAAAGGGGATATAAATTAGGTTCCAATACTACAACAGGAAAATCCCCTTGGACCAACTGAGGGGAAAAAGATACCTACCCAGAAAGTTAGGGTACAGCTGATCCACATTATCAACAATATAGTTACACTTGGGGCATCTGTTGCTGTCCTCCAGGCTCTGGCGAATACACTTGTAACTGTTGGGAGGAGGAGAGAAAAAGTCACTGAAACCGGACTGAGAAATGCACAAAAAATGTCAGAATGTTAAGTGAGAAATGTTAGCTGACCTTCTAAGACAGCAAAGCAAAGGCAAGTCTGCCATTTGCAAGCTTCATGGTACTAAATTCTTTATATTCAGATGAATTTGGGATGTAGAAATTTTAGGTTTGTGTCATTTGCAGGCGCAAAACAACTATTCTGTTGATTGATTTCTTTTTTATCTAAACATCAGTTTCATTGCTAAAGGAAGAAACCCATCCAGGGCAGCTGCCAAGTCTGTTAGTGGGCTTTTTAAAACCTTTAAATGACCATGAGAGCTCAATACTTACCAAAAACTGTGCCCACACTTTGTCATGTGCGCCGCCTCTATTATTTCAAAACAAATGGGACTGAAAAACAGACAAGAAGGTCATGTAAAAATCCAGCTCTGACACTTTTACATATGCAGTTTACAATGTCTTCTCCCCCAGAGACTAACCAAACAAAGTCGTTGGTTTTATCTTCGTAGGAATTCAACAGGCCGTTGTATAGGGGCGCCTGGTGGAGGGATTTCTTTCTGCTCCCGGAGGACGCGGAGGGTCTGCTCAGGGATGGGAATCCGCCCCGGGAGGACGGCACCGCGGCCAGAGAGGGCACGGACAAGCTCCCCTCGCTGGCTGCCGGGAGAGTCCTGGAGGGGACAACGTTTCCAGAGTTGTTCCCGTTAGGGGTAACGGCATTGTTCCCCCCGCCTCCAGCGCCTCCGTTCCCGCTGCTGCTGCTGCTCGTGCTGGGCACTGAACCGGCCCCACCGGCGGTTTGCTGCGGTCGGCCGCTGGACATCATGCAAGGCCGACAAATAACTCCACCAAAATCCCTCTGCGTTGCTGTTCAAAGCATCCGGACAACGCTGATGCTTGGGTACTCTGGTTAGTTTGTAAGCTAGCTGGCTTGCTTGTGTGCTAGCATCCTTGGAGAATGCAACAGTGGCCAAACAACAACCGTATTTTTACACTTATCCGTTGGTATCTTCTTCGCGCTTCTAACTGACTACGTAGTATAAGATTGCTGGATTATAGAGTACAAAAATTTACTGATACTAAAACAGACAGTTAAATATCTGTCACTGCGTTGTCCAGGAGATTAGCCAGCTAGCTGCTGTTAGCAGCGGAGAGTGAGCTCTGTAATTTCCTTGATTGCAAAGGGAGCCGTTATGCTGCTCGCCTCTAGCTAGCGCCCCCTAGCGACAAGGAGGTATAAGCGGGCACCTGCCAGTTATGGCAGTGTACTGATCGTTTACTTGTTTGCTCCCTCAATTTCTTTCTCAAATAGAACTATAACGTAGAAAAACCAACAGAGACAGACATAGGTAACATAAATCACAATTATTTGTAACACAATTTAACACGAGTGCAGACATAAGTGCTTCTTTTGTTGAATTGGTTCTCATTAAAAATCCAAACCTGTCCTCTGGTTTCTTCATTTATTTAAATACTCTGTAAAATATAATTGAAAGTATTTATCTCTTCTTTGTAAATCACATCTCATACTTTGAAAAGCTCAGAAAAAAACAAAGTATAATTCAGTTTTAATAAGATAATGCCATGAATAGATAAATGAGTAAACACACAAAGGGCAAAAACTATTTATGGAGGAAAATTCGTTAAGTAAAGCCTTTGGCACTTTAATATTTGGCTTTATAACTATCAAAAGAAACTAAAGTTTTCTGGAGTTATTGTGTCACGGTGGCTAAATTTACAAATTCAAACACACTAATCACAGACACACAGGTTTAATTATTTTATGTGCTGGGAATATTTTTATTATAACATATCTGCAAATGTCATCTTTCTATTGCCTTTACAAAAAAAAACAGCAGGCAGGTCACATCCAGAAAATGCAGTCAGCCTTTGGGCCAAAAAATACAGCATGGTGTCTCCCAGGCATCCACCTGCAGCTCTGCAAATAAAACCTGAGCAGCTCCAACACATTCAGGCTCACATTTTATCCAGCCTGCTACTTGCTTTTCCATCTTTACCTCCGCTTGGACAAATACGGGGGTCCTCCGAGTTAGCGCGCACAAGTTGGATTTTCCCATGTTTTTGTTTGTGGAAGAAGTTTATATGTATCATTATGGAGCTCAATTTGGATGCGAGATCGAGTTTTGAGCAAGAGGAAAGTTACAGATACAGTGAAAGGTCGATTCTTTGCTTAAAAGAGAGGACTTTCAAGCAAACCTTTCCATAGAGAAATATCGATGTGTGTTTTAATCATGAGAGTTTATTTAAGGACTTTTAAAAGTGCAGAGTTAGAGGTGATATAGGACATTAGAAAAAGCGGATTAAAAGGATCAGAAATGTGCGCAGCTGCACGTAAAGTCAGACACACACACATTGGTTTCAGCCAGTGATTCGGACACCTCCAATGCTCCACACACTCAGCAACTGCCTCAGAATCCTTTGAGCCCAACACCTGCAGGGCTGTATACACACCGCTCTGCATTTATCCCCCCCTCTCAGCTCGTCTCCCTCCCTTTTTTCTATTTAATACCAGTGGTAGTGAAAAGCTCGGCCTTTTTTCTTTCTCCCCATTTCTTCTTTCTTCTTTTCCCCATTTGTCCTGCACATCAGCCTGGATTTTCTCCCATCGGGTCCCCTTCTTTTGCATGAGGGCCCAGTGTGTGTGTGTGTGTGTGTGTGTGTGTTAGAGAGAGAGCATTATGAGATGGTGTGTGGTAGTGTTGATGGGTGGAGCTGGAGGGTCAACAGCACTGGCGTGTTGGATGTTACAGAGGGACAGAGAGGTAAGAGAGGGAGAGGGAGGGGGGAGGTGGGGGAAGCAGCTAAAGGGGGAAACTTGAGCGAATGGGAAAAGTGTGTGTGTGAAAAAAAGAGGGAGACGAAGACAGAGAAGGGGCCTCGGGGTTGTTGAGGTCAAGACGGACAAGCTCAGATGAAGGATAATCTGTGGAGGTCCCTTCCAGTGGGGGGTGAGGCCCCGGTGGGGCACGCCCATTCAGACGCTGCACGCCCGTCTATCGCTCTCCTTCTCTTCACCTTCATCCCCACTTTTTGTTGTTCCCTCATCCTCTTTCTGTTTTTTTAATTGTTTTTTTTTTTTTTACTCCTAACGCACTTGAAGCTGGATTTAAAAGGGCTGTTGGCCAGCAGAAAAAACTGAATGTTTTGCAGGCAGATCCCTCTCTCAGGCAGGCTGGGATTGTGGAATTCCTGCCTCCCACTCTTTAGGAACAGTTTTTTGCCCCTTCGGGGGCCCCTGCCATAACTGCCAGCGGCCTCCTCCTCCATCTCCATCTCCAACCTCCAGCCCTGTTTGCAGATTGAGCTTGACAAGAAAAAAAAAAAGGCAGGATTTAGAGAAAAGAAGGGGCAACATTTAGGAGGGTGTGGAGCAACAGATGCCAAATGTAACCTGCTTTAGCTTTTCAAATCATCCAATCACCAACTGGAGGAGGAGTAACACACGCACATATTAACTTGTTTTGCATCTCATAATTACAAAAATAAAGTTAAAAATCATTCCCTCAAATGTGAGGGGGAGTCAGGACAAACATTTATGCACAAAAAGTGCGACACAAAGCGACCAGCACTTTCTTTTGCGGTTACTCAGACATGTTGCAATCTCAAGATCAGTATAGATTTTTGTTTGTGGTGTCTGGAAACATCACGCTAAGTCCACCTGTCTTTTGACTTAGCAGCTCTGAAATAGTTGCCAAAAACTATTTTTCCTGTTTGCAAGGCATTTTTCAAGAGTCAAAATATTCATCTGTGTGTGTGATAAGCGGCAAAAAAACAGAGTTGGCTTGGAGAGGCATAAAAACACAAATACTAATCATAAAGATAAGAAAAATATAAAATTAGGATACCCAGGCATAATGCTATGTGCACATGAGCTAAAAGGATTCTGCTGTCCACAAATAAGCAGGATCAACAGACACTTGGGAAAAATAACGAACTTACCTTATTAGTCCTAAAGTAAGGTTATCTGACATCCTCCTTCTTCTTAAACAGACATGAAATCAAAGAAATGTACAAAACAGATTAATACAGCTTCTATGAGACAGACATGACAAGTTCCTCAACACTAACACGTTTAGTGGAATCTACTGTCCTGAGGTTAAAGAGACACAAGAAGAGCAAAAAGTCTAAAATTAATTTTATTTTGCGTATTTTTCAGTTTTTTCCCTTCCATTTTTTTCATTAATATGTATAATATGGCCTATCTTCCCATCCATCCCTTTTTGTGCCTGACTCCAAGAAACAGTTTCTGCAGAAAACAGGTTCCTTTGGAAGATCATTCATAGTTTGCTGGACAGAAGCTGCCTCTGTGTGGAGCCAGAGCCGGCCAAGGAGATGTGCCTATTTGATCAGGTGGAAGAAGGTACCAAAGGAGGGAGCTATGTGTGTGTGTGTATACATATATATAAGCAATATTCTGCGTATAGTCTGCATTAAGATACATTTTCTTTTGACATTTCAACATTTCGCCAAAATGGAGATTTGCTCAGATGTTTTTCCAGCTTGATGCTTTTCCAGGCTGCATCGTGTGCCTCTTCAAATCTGCATCTCATGTTGCTAAATACTTCCTTCAGCAGAAACCTTCCTCGTGCTGCCACCTTGCCTTCAGCAGAATATCTGGACCCTTCTTCCCCAGGCTGATGATGGATGGACGGCTGGATGGATGAGGTCAGGGCATAGAACTGCAAAAATAAACTTTACAACCCCTTTCCTGTCTCCACTCCAGATCAGAGGGATGCACAGACAGCTCAGGGCTGGGTATAGGGGAAGAGAGGAGAGAAGAGGATTTCCCTTATAAAATTCAAGTGTGAGGCAAGGGCAGGACGCACCCCCTCCCACCTCCAGCACCACACTTCCCCTCACGGTGATGTCAGGGCGGGCAGGGGCTCCCTGATAAAAACCTTTGGACTCGGGGGAAGAGAGAAAGACTGAGAGAGGGATAGATGGAGGAGTGAATGGGAAAGGATTTTACTACTGCCTGGACCAGTGCACGCAGCAGCAGCAGCAGCAGCAGACACGTTCTCTACACGCACGCAGAGCAAACAGAGGGGCTGACGCGCAGATGCCGAGCAGTGATTTATTGGACAAGAGTTTGTTTTCTTTGCCATCTCCAAAATTGCAGGACATGCTTGCGTTCACCGTTTGACGTATATGTTTCAGGGCTGCGCTTGCTTTTTACCTTGGGAGTTTGTCACTCTGACTCACCTTGCAGCCATATTTCGGGACGGGACGCTCTAAACGATGCCACAATGGTCAGGTAAAAAAAAAACAAAATCCCAAGAAACAAGAGGCTTTGAGTGACACTGGATGCAGATGCTTAGTAGAACGATTCTGCACCCAATTTTGTTTTCAGTCATGAAATAGTGATTTTTGAGACTTTATATCAGCAGCTGGTGAATTCCAATTACAGTTTTTCTTTATCCATTGGCTAAGCTGGAAGGCTGCTAACGGAAAAGGCGTTTTTTTGTACCTGGTAACAGAAATAAGAGTCAGAGGCTTCAGATATTTAACAGAAAGTGGACATGAAAGGGAGGGAGGAAAAGTGCACGAGGCTAAATATCCTCTGAAGCTGCAACGAGGATGCATGTCTGACAAGCTCCTTAGCTCATCTATAGTTCTTAATAAATAACCTACCGACTAGTGGACCTGCTTCTGAAGTCTAGATATATTATCCATCTTAGAAATTTTAAATGTGACACAATGTATTAAAACTGTTCTTGGGTTTGCACTGACCACTCTCCTGATTTGTTTACAAAACCAGGTTAATATCATATCCCACCTCTCTCAAACAAAAAAGCAAACTAAAATAATCTAAACAGCTGTTTCAAACTGAGGGGATGTAGGCCAAGTGTTTATTCAGAAACCAGTGTCGTGTGAGACCTTCTGCTGCTGAAAAGCTTTAATATTTCATCTTAAACAACATCGAGCAGAGAAAATGCTGCTGATCAGACTACTGGCTGTGTTCCTGGTCCTCATCACCAACACGTGGCTTCTCCAGTCGGTGCGCTCGGGCGCGCTGAGCCGGTCCAGGCGCGCGCTGCTGCGGCGGGCGGAGCGCGAGCTGTCCCGGCTGGCAGGTGGACCGTGCGCTGCCTCCGGCGGCCCCTCTCCGCGCGCCCTCTCCCCGCTGCTGCACCGCCCTCCAGCGGCCCTGTCCAGAACGGCGCCGGGCAGGGGGGCCGCGCACGCCGCGCACAGCGCTCCGGCGGTGTGCTCGGGCGGGTGCGCGTCTGACGGGAGACCGGGGGGCGTGCATGCTCTGTTGAGACGGTTTCAGGAGAAAAACGACGCCAGACACGCAGGTTATGTCGGCGCTGACGCGCGCCCGCGGCCCGGGACGCGCGTCCCCACGGACTCACACACGCACACGCGCTCCTCACGCGACCCTCCTTCAAGGTTTGCCCGCAGCCTGGACAGGGACCTCGGCTACCGGGACGAGGACGCCGCCCCCCCCGGCAGCCCGGCAGAGTCCCGGGGGCTGCCGGTGCTCCGCAGACTCCAGCAGGGCCACGCGCACAACCGGACCTCCGCCACGACCCCGAAGAGCTCTGCAGAGGACTACTCCGGGGAGGTGGAGGAGGCGGACGCCAGCCTGGCCGCCGACAGCTGGGGGAGCCCCGTGCCCAGAGTGCCCCCCTCCTGGATGACCGCCCTGTACTTCAGCGGCCGCAGAGAGCAGCTTCAGGTGAAGCTGGCTGCCAGAGAAGAGCTGCCGAGAGCCAAGTTCAGCCTGGAGCTGTGGCTGAAGCCAGAAGGCGGGCAGAGCAACCCCGCTGTCATAGCAGGTGGGTGTGAACCGTTTCTAGCGTTCAGCATGTATCATTTGGAGTTATAACTATAGCCGTGACGGAAAAAAGTACAATTGCAATGACAGGTCAAATTCTGCTTTTTTGTGTTGAATAATTTGCAATAAGATGGAAAATATGTTGAATCTGATGCATGGCGCTTGATGGGGCCTCATAGGTACAGGCCAAGCCCAGTTTCATGCTGTGCGGTCTATAAAATGGAAATGTATTGCTGATGTAATGAAATGATGAATCACTTACTTGACTGATAAGCACTTAATGTTGTAAAACATTTGCTTTTGTATCTCAGTCATGAGGATTTGCTCAGTCACCAGTTGCTGATTGATCTGGACTTTTAGCTTAAAAGTGATGACATATCAAATGGTATATCAAACATGAGACAGATGCACAAGTAAATCGCCTTGGCCGACTGCCTGGCTATGACAGATCTGTTGGTATTGCTCTGTGATGTAAATGTTGGCCAGTAACTGCCTGACTCCAAACTGGGACTGACCTAATTTAGAAGTAGTGTAACCTTTCAAAGGGTAGCCCTTTTTTTCCAATTGTCTGCGAGGATGAAAGATTAAGCTCTTGGATATGCATTCCTGGGCTCCAAAAACACAATTCAATGTGGATACAATGATAAAACCTCCCCTGCACATCCTGGATTGATTACTATGAATCTATCAGAGGAGGGAAAGACCAGCATGGATTCGGCCCTCTGATCGGGCCTGGTGTGCCAAAAGGTGTCAGCGTAAGACACTAAATAGGAAGCTGTGCACACATTACCTATTTTTCCTATGTGTGTGTGTGTATGTGTGTTTTTTTTCCTTGGTGGTTTGGAGGATCTATACAGTTTTCTTTCAGTTTCCCACTTGTAAATGCTAAAATTGCGACAGCTCTAAAGGGGGAAATTGTAAAAACCCTAATCAGGTCTCTGTGGAAGGGATGTCACCAGGATTGAAAAAACAAAACAAAACAGTGGTATTCACAATGAAAATTCATTGACTGTGAGTCTGGCTATAGTTGTAATGATGTTAAGAACAATCACCCCACTAGTTGGGTTAGTGGTTTATGGCTGGTTAACATGGACACTTCTAATAAAGTTAATGTCGGTGTGCCTAGTTGTCCCTTGTTTCAGGCAGGTGCAAAATGCAGGTTACTGAGAGGAAAAAACCTCAGATAGTACTGTTTTCAAGCCCTTTTGTTTGAGAAAAAAAGTGATTCTTTTCTTCCACACACCAGACTCCACACTGGCATGCTTGTGGTTACCTAACCGTGAAATCTCCGAGGGGTTCCAGTGATTCTGAGCAGTGACTGCAGACATGCTGATCCAATGAAAGATTCATATTTGCAGGCTCTTTGTATGAAGACAAACATTGCTTTTCTTCTGACATCAAAACTGTTGCATTTGAGAGGATGCACACTTGACAGAACAACACATACATCAAACAAATTGAAGAGGATAAAAGCACTCGGGTGCAGCACCACAGCTGTCCAGATAGTGAGGTAGACCACAAACTGTTACGTCGGCTCACATTTACCCTGATCAAAGATCCGCCCGCTTTACTCCACTTTTTTTCCCTCATTGCTTCCTTATGTGATGGAGGCATTTTGTGGCATGGGCCCTTCCCTTTGTAGAGTCTTGAAGGAATTTGACGAGAACAGTGAAAAACAAAGTCCTATTGTTTCTGCTAGACGTGACACTGACATCGATTTCGCTTCCAATGGTCACTGATGGTCCTCTTTGTTTGGGTCTTTCGGCCTGTTATTGGATGTGTTATGGACTGCTGTAAACGGTGCAATGATAACGCTTCTATGGTTTAGCCACATTCCAGTGTAGCATTTTGAGTTATGTGTTGGCAGCAGTTTATTTTCTATGTGTATCTGAAGGTGCAGAAGGATCCCCTCCTTTCCCCTCCACCTACAGCAGAAGCCCAGAAGAAACAAACCAAATCCTGCAGTGTCCAAGGCTAGCTTGATGTTTGACATATAAGAGAGCAATAAAAAAAAACACCATTTAGTTGATTAAACAAGCGAAACAAAGCAATCTGTTTTGTTTTGTGAATTTAAACAATTTTAAAGTAATTTTGACTCTAGCACAGCACAGATAATGAGGGGAACAGTATAGACAGGACTGAAACACCTGTTAGAGGAGCGGGACTACAGCATCTATATTAGAAAGAGTTGCCTTTGGGTCAAGTGTCTCTTATTCATGAAGAAATTCCATTTTACAGTTTTTTAATGTTGTTTCAGAAGGAATTCTATTCAGCAAAGATCTGGTGGTGTACACTAATGGCCCAGCAAACAACAGACAGACTGTGTTGGGATCGGGTGAGAGAACAGAGCAGAGCATTTACACAACCATTTCCCCACAGAGTTGGTGGAGACTGAATGTTGGATTTGCTATAATATTGATGCCAATACATGTAAATAGTCAATGCTTTGCTAACATGTTCCCTGGAATTGTGTGGCCAATATCCAGCCTTAAAACATCAGCATCTAATTCGATTCAGTACAATAATCATGTTAATGTGTAGCAGTGCAAATGCTTCATTAAATTAAGACCACATTAGCCATAAACGTTGTTGTTTTGCATCACAAACAAAATGTACAAACCACTGAAGACTTCCTGTTTTCTGTGTTCTTCCGTTGCGTGTCATTAATTAATGTATGCACACCATATTGTACACTGTGCAACACAGTGCACAATATGGCATCATTTCTTTGTTTTTCTCCAAAGAAATGACAGCAGGTCTGGTAACGCCGTGCTGTAGGTGATCAGTGTGTTCAATGACATTAGCTTCTTACAGTTCAAATAAATCAGTTCACAAATCTGCTTTTAACTGAGTTTAGCCCTTTACTGGCACACCTCCATGGTGGTATTTTGCTGTAGTTTCCCATCTCACATACATGTATGAGTATACATCCATGTATGCGAGCACATGTACAGCGCTGGGGAGGGAGAAGGGGTTCCCTGACCCGTCTCTGTCCCAGTGTTTTCCATCTGGGGAGCATATGTGGATCTGTGTGTGTGTGTGTGTGTTGCAGAGGCAGATGGAAACATCAGGGCTTTGCTTTAGCTTAGTGAAATACCTCTGTCCTCCTTCCCCTCTCTGTCCTCTCCTGCCTCCCTGACTGTCTGTTCTCTCTGTCTGCCTCTGCGCCCCTCTCTCTCCCTCTCTGCACTCCCATGTGCTTCATATTTCCTCTCCTCTGTGTTGTAGGTGTGTTTGACAGCTGCTCCCATTCACTGAGCGAGAAGGGCTGGTCCGTGGGCATTCGCACCGTGGAACCAGCAGGCACCAAAGATGCACGCTTTTACTTCATGCTTCGCACAGACCGAGCTGTGAAGTCCACCATTATATACAGCCACCAGCGGTACCGGGCCAATGTCTGGACTCATCTCATCGCCACCTACAATGGCCACAACATGACCTTGTATGTTGATGGAGCTAAGGTGTGTAGTTTTCCCGTGGTTTCTACACCACAAAAAGTGTGTAGATTTTTCACAGTGACAGTGCACCTTTAAATGATCTTAAAAGATGTAAACGGTTAAACTTTTTGGGAAAGAAAAGTTTCCACTTTTGACAAACCTTTATGTCAAGGTGGGACTTTTTTACCTTCAGCCAAACTGAGCTACTAAAATGGAATTGGTGGGATGACAGTGAGATGTATAAAAGTCCTTTGGTTTACTAAAAGGCTTCTGTCAAAGTGTGATCTTCACAACAGGATTTGGGAAATGTTTCATTACATGAACAAGGCAGATTTCGGTGCAATGTAGGTAAACAGTTGAAACTGAACCTTCTCCAAACGGGAAAATATGACAAAACAAAACTACGAACTGACAGACCGGGGTGGTTGACTAACAACAAACCAAGAGTGTTAAGGTCTTTGGTTGTTTCTGGTCTTCATTTGTCTCAGGTGGCAGAAAGTGGTCTCCAGTCTGGGAATCTCTACAGCCCCTTCATGAAGACCTGCAGAACCATGTTCCTGGGCAGTAAACCGTCCGATCAAGGACAAGGCTTCAGGGGCCACATTGGAGGGGTGGTCTTATGGGGCTATGCCCGCTCCCACCAGGACCTGCTGCGTCAACCTGTCCAAGATGACCTCAACAAGCCGGTCCTGGCCATGTGGGCTGATTTCACCAATGTAAACGGCTTGATTTACATTCTGTGTTGTCAGCTGGTAAATGGTTTTTCAACTGTCATGTGACCTTTCTGAAACGCTGCTTCTGTCTTTAAGGTGGAACGATTATGGACACCGTATAAATTTGGTGGTCATCCGGCTGTCATCACCACTCCTGTACCTGATCAGGAGCTCGTGTCCCCTTTCCTGCCGCCACCCTGTGGCCTAACACCATGTGACAACACAGACATCATCCTTGGCTACAACCACAACTGGCAGCTCCGTTCCCCCAAAAGAATTGGCTACCGGATTGTCAACCTGGCTAACGATGATGGTGGAAACCCCACGGTGACGTCGTCCCAGATCCAGCTCCAGCATCAGGCTCTCAATGAGGCCTTTCAGCCTTACAACATAACCCTGGACCTGAGTGTCTACACCGTGAAAAACTCCAGTCTCCGACAGCGATTTATTCTCAGCAACTGTCGAATTGGCAAGATTGGGAATCGGCAGTGCGACCCGGAGTGCGACCACCCGAGGACGGGCCACGACGGGGGGGACTGCCTCCGCCTGGGGCCCTGCTACAACTGGAAGAGACAGGATGGGGTTTGTGACATGGAGTGTAACAGCATACACTACGACTACGACGATGGAGATTGCTGTGATCCTGAAGTCACAGACGTCCTCAAGACCTGCTTCGATCCCGAGTCTCCTGACAGGTGAGGCCACTGAACAGAGGCAGAGGAGTTAGGGGGGAAAGCCGTCCGTCCGTCCACAGGTAAAAGGACAAAATGATATAAAGCCAGGCAGGACAACTCAGGAGAATTCTTCAGTCATGGAGGGAGGCGCTTGTCTCAATTTATTTCCTTGTGCTGCACGTCTTCAGCACAGCTGCAATAAATAGCTCAGCAAGCTGCATGTGCAAATTCATACTCACTTTCTCCAGCAGTTTTTAAGAGGGTTCTATGAAGTGGGGACAGTGGGTTAAAAAGCCAAAGTACACACTTGTTTTTACTAAACAAGTCGAGCAGCAGCCCGCTGCCTCCCTTTTGGCCCGACAGACTCACGCAGAGTCCCAAATAGCTTACATGAAATCTCGGCATGAGGTCGTCGGCCAAGGTTTATAAAAGTTGTCACCAAAGACAAAGTTAAGAAAAGATCGTAGAAATGCTGTATCAAAATGAAAAAAAGTATACCAAACTGCACATGTCTTTGATTTGTAGACAAAAAAATGTCAGTACTGAACAAATAAGTTATCATCCCGCAAACATTTTCATCCAGATAAATATATTTTAAAAAATCAGCCTTTTCCACTGATCACCATGTCCAGCTCTGGTAGAACACAGATATTTTGGATAAACACACCGTTCTGCAAAGGTTCTGTTATTTTTGGTTCACATTATTGAATTTTTTCTATCCATGATTGTTTGCATTTTTCAAAATAGGAATGGTCAAAATTGGTGGGAGGTTATACACATGCCAGGAAGGTCAAATTAGGGCAAGCCTGTGGAAGAAGATATTTCTTTTTGAATTTATTGTTCTGGACCATCATGAGGGACCAATATAAATCTAAAAATTGGTTTGCATGAGCCTCTTGATGTCAAAATTTGAAATATGTGCTGTAAAATTAGAATTTGTTGAAAGTTAGCCAAAATTAAACATGTGGTTGAATGTTGGGGCCAACGATTTGACACTTTTCCAGTAGTTTTTGCACAGAAATCATACGAATGCGCAGAAATGGCCCTATTCATCTGTAATGCTTCACTCTAAGATGCTGCTTCTATCTTTGGGCAATGTTGAAGTATCGCTACTTTGGTTTTTTGATTAAGAAGTCTTCATATTCCTGGTGATTCTTGACCTCCCCACCCTCGTTCAGCTTCATTTTCAGTGGCCAGCAGATGAAGACAGGTTGAGCTGGACAGTTCCCATGGGACAGCAGATGAGAGTGGAGACTGTGGCCTCACTGTCCAGCTCCAGTGTGTGAAATTTCTGCAGCTGTGCTAGTGTAAGACAGGCCGAGGCTGGAAAAGAACACAGTGCTTACTTTACTTCCCCTGGAAGATGCAGGTTAGAGCGAGGCAGGGCTTGCTTGTGTGTGGTCTGGTAGCATGGCCATGTGCAGGAAACCCTTCAGGTGTGTCCTAAGTAAATGTTGAAATATGTTGTCCTGCCCTGAGCTAGGTGGGGTATAAAGAGGGAGGGAGGTGGTGGGACAGAGAGGAAAAAAATGTGGTTTGTAGTTGGTATTCAGATGTTCCCCGTCTGCTCGACCCAGCAGAGACGAGGCGGACGTTAAAGAGAAAAGCTGGACTGAGGACAGCAGCGGGCTCCTTGGTCTGGCACATTCATCCTATCGTTCAGTGCTCTTTTTCTTAGCCACATTTATCAGAAACGATATTCGATTTATTTGAATCATTGCAAACAATATTCTACAGATGGCATGAAAAAAGTTGGCTCTCTGTTTGGTCATGATCTGTTTTAGTGTGACATCTGAGAGAAAATGGAGAGAGAGAGAGAAGGTGAGGTGTCCACGTAGAGGTCAGGGGGCTTTTTGAAACCATTATTCTGGACATCAGCAGTTTTCTTGCTTTTTTTGGGGGGGGAGTCTTTCAGAAGAAACTTCTGCTGGTCAGACCCTGGGAGAAAACACCAAAGCTTCAATGGAGCGCTGAAACTCCAACAGTGGATCTTGCCCATGAGCTTCTGACCCTCCACTAAAACCTACACCGAGGACTAATCCCTGCCTCTCATAAATAGCTGCACACTGTGGCCTAACAGCACTGCAGGTCTCTCCAAAGGTTCTGCCCCATTCTTGTTGAAATTCTTGGATGTGCGCAAGTGTTTTGGTGTGTGTGCATCTGTAGTCTTGGTTCAGGACTCAGACTTTCTCAGGCAGAAGGAGAAATAATGTGAAGATGACATTTTGCTGGCATTAGTGGAGCTTAGAAGCATTTTTATGCTTTGGGTCTGGGTTTTTGATATCCCACCGCCTTTCCCTGAGCTACTGGCGAGCCACACTTCTGATCGGACCCTATATGTGTGCAGCTGCCGCTGGCCAGTGCAAGGCCAGAGGGTTTTTTTTGTCTTTTCTTTAAAGTCAGCGACAGTCGCTACATATATTTGTTGTTGTGAGGCAGTTCTACAAAGATGGCTATTCTGGAGCCTCTGGTAAAAAACAGAGAGAAAAGATGAAAGAGAAGATAGGAGTGGAAAAGGTGTGAATGGGGAGACAGTGATGGAGTTGTTGACAATTATGCTAAACTATTATATTATATATCCAGAATTAGACACATGCAGACTGTGCATTTGAAAAGTGCTGCTCTTACCTTGTGTAATGCTTAACAAACAAAATGTTTGGGTCTTTGAATCAAATGAATAAAAATATTCATTTAGTAGTTTGGAGTGTGAGTACTCGCAGTGCGCTGTGCCCAGACTCTAAATTTAGGTTTGAATCTAAAAGTGAAGCTATTGTTTCTCATCAAGACCTGAGCCAGTGTTTGTTTTGCAGACGCTTTTCATTCACTTTATTCCAGCTCAGTAATGTGTGTGACGTCTCCAAAACACTTGACTTCAGTTTTTGTGACATTTTAAGGTTTCTGACTTGTCAACAGTATTGTTTGGAGTGGACCGGCATCTATCATGGCTTGTGCTGACTCTGCTGTAGCACACAGTGTCTGACCACACAGTTAGTTAATACATAACCAGGGTTTTTCACTTCAATCATGTGGTCTCATTTATTGTCATGCTACATTGGCTGTATTCTTCCTTTGAGGCATCTTCCCAGTTGCAGAAGAAGAGGAGTCAAGTCTTTTGTGGTGGAGTTGTGTCATTTGTGATCGTGCCCTATGTGGTGATCGATTCTGCACGCAGCCTCAGCTGAACTCAGCTTCAGTTGTGTGAGGAGAGCAAAGCTTTCCCCAAGCATCTTAAATGTTTTACCTATTTGTCCAGGCCCAGGACCTGAAACACAATCTTATTTACTGTACAACATTTGCACCAAGGGCTGGTGGCAGGGATTACCCACTCGGCTGCCACGAAAAGTCTTCCGACCAATTTGGAGGTGAAGAGCCTCACATAACTGAACACTGACAGAAGTGTAAAGATAAAAAAAAGGCTCCTTATGGTTTAAGCATGATCAATCATTGGAAACAGCAGTAGAACCCAGCCTCTGAACACACCTGACAAAGCTAGAACTGAAGTTAGGGCTTAGTCATTTCAGCAAAGCAGTCCCCCACATCTGAGAGTGATCACATTAACTTTAGAATTAATGTGAGGAATACGGCATGGTACAATAATCCATTACGTTAGCATAATCAACAAGGACTCGTAATACAGTACTGTTTGCCTAAGATAAAAGAAAGAAACACCTCACAAAAAGAGATGATTCATACGCTTACCAGAAGGCATTTTATGAATGTGAAGCAATCACACCTGGTGGTGTTCCCGGCCCACTCAGCCAAATAGCCTTTTTTTCTTTAATCAAGTGGTCACGAAACCCCGAAAACCACCAAAGACTCAGCTCAAAGCCTAGCTTTGTGTTCAGGCACCGGGCGGATCGTGAGACCCCTGTACGGCTCCCAAACACGCGGGGGCCTTTTGCTGATAGGTGCAAAAGCTTCCAGCTATCAAAGCAAAGGAGAAAAATGACATGTGACATCACCCTGCTGAGGAAAAACAAATTCTGCCCCACACATCAAAGTTCTTCTCGGGTAATTTATCACTGACACACGGAGAAAGATTTGGGAACTTTGGGCTTGTGTGGAGGGAGGGGGTGGCAGCGGTGTGGAGTAACCTTACCAACTCAAACAGTGGAGATTTAAAGTTATAGTCGGGGACGGAGCTGGATGTTGATGGATTGAAAACTATCGATTTGTCCGGCACTGATTACACAGCACAAGTCATTAAACCTGTTCTCTGGAGAGCAGAAATGATGTCTGTGTGCTCACGTCTTGTTAAGCAACACTGTTTTCTTTACTGTCATTAGCCTCTGGAATGGTCGAAGTTAACACCAATATTTTTTTATCCTATAATACAGGAAAAAAAACGTTCCTCTGTGTTGTTTCTGGCTGAAAATGAGTCTGTCTCTCTGCCGCAATATTTAGATTCAGTCAATCTTAACGTTTAATGTGTAACACGTCAAGCTTTGACAGCTTCAGCTGAACATCTGCTCCAATGTTGATCTGTGAGCACTTATGTGGGTTTCCCATGAATGTAAAGGGACATTTTTTCCTGAATGGATATTCATGTGTTATTGGCCCCACGTGAACAAATGCCAGAGGAAATGGTTTTGTTAGGATAGTCTCATTATTCCAGCTGTTAAGTCGACCAGATTTGTGTGCACCTACCTCAAAGTATCTGTTTTCATTTACCAATGTTTGCACGTTTTGCTTTCTGCAGGGCTTATATGAGTGTGAAAGAGCTGAAGGAAGAATTAAGCCTCGGCAGCACAGATATGCTGAATGTTTTCTTTGCCAGCAACTCAGTGCGTGAAGAACTGGCAGGAGCAGCGACCTGGCCATGGGCAAAGGAGGCTCTGACACACCAAGGTCAGTTACATAAACACGTCCAGCTTCATGAGTGTTGCCTATTTGTCTGCTTTTTTTTCTTTTTCTGTTTCTCTGTTCAAATGTCTGCACAGAGCCATTTCTTCACTTTTCTCTCTCTGTCTTTTCCCTTCGGTCCTTCTTCACTTGGAATTTTTCCGTTTTCTTTGCTTCTCATTCGTCAAGTTTCCTTCCTAAGCTATGATATCTTAATCTCCCGGTCTTTTGTTGTCTGGTTTGGTGATATCTACATTTTTCTAAATTACAAGACAAATGCAACTGAGGTAGAGAGAGATTTTACTGATTGAATCTATCCTCATAAAGTTGGTAGACTTCTTCTCCCAACTGGAAAAAAGTCCACCTAAAAACATCCCTGTTGCCACCTCGCCAGCCATTCTTTATTTAGGGAGCTCAAATTTTGACAGTAGAAGTAAATCATGTTTTTTTTAAATAGGAAAATCCCTCTTTGGTAGAATTAAATTGTTCCAAAAAGCATGAAGTTTTCCTTCTTCTCAGACTTCTGGTGATGTTTTTAGAACCATTTTTCCCTTTCTTTGCACCAAATTTCCTCATCAACAACACACACAGTCTGACACAGCAGACTAAATAGATCATTTTGACAATGATTTGTGGACCTAAAAATGCTTTAAAGAAAAAATGAACTTGCTGTTACTAACAAGATGACATCAGTAAAACTGGATGTTTAAAGTACAATTAACTCTCATCATTAGTAAAGTGCAAAGCAAGTAAGTCCGCACTTGTTTGGCTGCTTTTTTCCCTCCCTTTTGTGTTACATTCAGGTTGTGTTTTCTCCTGTTACCCTTGATTAACAATAGTATGTGACATGGATGCAGAGAGCAGCGGTATTCATTTTTCTTGTCAGGGTGACAGAGGGTAAATAAAAGAGAAGACGGAGAGAGAGGAAAAGAGTCAAACTTAGGACAGGTGGTTGCAATAAGGGGTTGATGTTCTCAAACAAGACCCTCACAATTATCTGGGACTTTCGGATGATTCATTGGACATTTCTCATGTTCTTTAGAAAGAAAAGAAAGAAAAACTAAATATTTCTACTATTTGATGACTTTTTTCCCCCATCTGGTTCTCTCTGTGAATTTAAGGTTGGTTGAAGTCTGAACATACCATGTGTGAAAAAATGCATTGCACATGGAACTTGTTTGATTATATATTGCATTTAAACCAATTCTGTGTTTTTTAGTTGTTTTCTTATTAAAGAAAAAAATAATAAAGATGTAGTCGGAAAAAATGCAGCTAGTCATCCTAAACCGTGCTGCCACCCGTTTGATTGTTTTAGGCGGTGTTATAAAATCATGTGTTCTGTGTCCCACATAACATCTATTTCAGTTTCACAACATCTGCCTCTGTTTACCATAGAACTTGTTGTATGACAAGTTGTCTCCGGAGGGCTTATTATTGTTCTGTGGCAGAGTATTTAATGTCTTATTTACTCAATCTCCTCACCACTAACACACAACTTGAACTTAGAAAACCAATAACTCAAGCTGGTTGACTGATCAAGTAAAAAAATGCCCTTTTTTTTTGTTTTGAGCAAAAAATCATTAACAAAAATCAGCTGTAGTTAAATACATGCTTCAGAAAACAAGACGTATAAATAACATAAATGTGTCTTTAAACTCCTGGCAGACAGGAAGACACACCTCTCGCCACTAAAACGCTTTATTCTTCCTTTATATGGATAAATAGCTTTTTCTTGACTAAAAATTGAAATATAAGTTCTTCTCGAAAAATCTTATTCCTTTATGGTATTCGATTTTCTAGTAGAGGGTTTGATATTATCAGCAATCTTCATAAAGGGAACCAAACCTGCTCGTATATCTCAGGTGAGAAAGACGTAGAGGTACTACTCATTTTACTTTTTTAAAGATCTCACACAGTTTTTAAATCTTTGGGACAATATCTAGGATGTTGGTGAAAACAGATGGCAGTCTTTTTAGCTAATTGCTAAAGATCGGTCCACCTTTAGGTCAGCGACTCTGCCTCTTTTAGGTGCTCTTTTTATATCATCATTTCAAAACTGTTGCCAATCAACCTCATTATTTGCTACATCTTCTTACAGCTGTTGCTTTTCTTCCCTTTTCTTTCTTCCACAAAGTCATGTCATGTCATATAAAGATTATTTACATCCTTTTTCTTTGTGAATTAGATTTTATGACCCCCTGTTTTATTAACATTTTAGTCACCATTTTGCTGATGTTCACACTATTGAGTCACTGACCGGCCCAAATATTTGGATTTTGCCAATTTTCTAATGTTGCTGTAAAACTTATTTTTTTAGGTGGAATGGTGCTGAACCCATCCTACTTTGGTACAGTGGGCCACCACAACACAATGATCCATGAGATGGGGCACATATTTGGTCTGTACCATGTCTTTAAGGGGGTGAGCGAGCGGGACTCCTGCGATGACCCGTGTCAGGTAGGACAGGTGGACTCTGCTCCCTCTGATGACGCTTTGCTTTGCATGCATTGATCTTCCCGTGGCATATTTTATAAGAATATGTATGAGAAAAATAAAAGAAATAACATGTCAAAATAAAAACCATCTGCAGGAGACCACCCCGTCCATGGAGACGGGTGATCTGTGTGCAGACACCGCCCCCACCCCCAAATCCAAAGCCTGCCAAGACCCTGGAGCGGTCAACGACTCCTGTGGAGTCACCACCTACCAGGACACCCCTTACAGCAATTACATGAGTTACACAGGTAAAACCCATCAGCATTAAAGACGTTCAGTTGTTAAAGACTCTGCTGTTGCGTGTGTTATCTCTCCCCCACAGTGATGCATTTAACAGTTTGCAGACATTCTTGTTAAAATAAAGGCTTTTGTTTACAAAAATTAACCAGAGCTCTTCCTCACTTTCACCACATCAGATGACAACTGCACCAACCACTTCACTCCAAATCAAGTTGCCAGGATGCACTGTTATATCGACTTGGTCTACCAGAAGTGGCTAATGGACCGTCGACCCGCCCCCATCCCTCTTGCCCCAATATTGACTGGCCAGAGCCCAGACTCTGCCTCCATTTATTGGCTCTCCCCTGTGAGAGGTGCACTGCATCAAAGGTACCTGATTTGATCTCCTTATTCTGTTTGCTTCTTCGTTCTGTTTGCCTTTGTCTCAGATAGTTAAACATATCTGAGGCTGAAATATGTTTTGGATATGAGCTCATTTTTGCAACACAACACACTCAAACCAGCTAAATACTTCATAATAATTTGCATAATGATTAAGAACAGGATTAATCTTTGAGTTCTAATAGAAGAAGTGTCAGATATCTTAACAGCATTATGTTTGAAACGGCGTGCTAACTGAAATCGATGTTTACAAACTAACAATCGACTTCAACTCAAGAATCGGTTAATGTTTTTTGCAGAATTGGGTTCTTTCCATAGTCATTATTTCTGTTCTGTCCTAGCTCCTCGTTTCATGATTCTGGCATCAGCTGTGCAGACTGTGAGAAGGACGGCATCTTCCACCAGTACGCTTATGCGGCGTCCTCGCCTCGCATCTGCGACACGTCCGGCTACTGGACCCCAGACGAGGCAATCGGTCAGTCAGAGGACTGGTGTGTGTGTTTTTGAGTTGAAGGAATCCCACCATAGGCCTGTGCATGGTAAACAACCATGTACAGAAAATCAGGGGGAGAATGAAAATACTAAAAACTGCCAGAATTGAATGAAAATGGGTTATTTTTCCACTTCTGGCATCCAGTAGAAAAAATAATGCAATGTCCTGCTGAAAATACTTGGTGGTAATGAGGCATATGGTTCTTCTGATTTATTTTTCCTCCTAAAATCTACAGTTTAGTACTTCCACTCATGCCATTGTCTTCATTAATAAGTATAGACGGTGAGGAATGTGGCGGTTTCAGGTTTAAGTTTGACTCCTGCCTCTTGTTTTTGTCAAGCAGACCAACCCTCCCCACACACCTTCACACACACAAACACAAAAACCTCCTTGCTGTAAACTTCAGGTGCGTGCAAGGCTAATAGCTCCTGGAAGAGGAAAAGCAGAAAATCATTAAATGATAATAGCCCTCAGTCTTAGTTAGCCAAAGCGAGAACAAAGATTATTAGGCTAAGCATCTGCTCTGGCTAATGTTTGTGCGGTTCAAAAACCGAACCTCTGTCATAAACTAAAGAGCGGATCCCGTAGCACTGTACTTTTGAACGTTACACTTTGCCTAACCACATGGTCCTTGTTATTTCAGTTCTAATTTCGGTGGAAGCAGGGTTACTTTTGACATGACGTATAGGGTGAGAGGAAATAAAAGGGAAAGAGAAAGGAGCACTATATAATAAACAAGGCAGAAGAAGGGAAAGAGGAAAGAAAGCAGCAAAAGAGTTGTACAGAAGAACAAAGGATTGTTCAAACACAACAACACTTTCCTTCTCCCCCATGGAAACTCTATCCTAATATGTGGAAATCCTCTGCTGGAATTTATGCTTTGAAAACAAGCGGCAAAGAGGAACAGGGGGGATTACGGCTCCCTCATTCGCTGCGGGATCATAATGATGATAAAGAGTCAATTACAGTCTTACTCTAAACAGTGGTATGCACATGAGAGGAGACAGCCAGTCTCCTGGCTTCCCTCACTCACTTTTCACCGTGCCCCTCTTGTAGAGACAGCGATGTGTGGGTCACCTCACCCGCCAGCAGACGTGGGCTGTATCACCAAACGGGACGTGGAAGGGAAAGTAACAGTATCGGTCCACAAATGTTACTATCTGATCAATGGATCAGAGTCCATTTTCGGCTCATTGTGTCGAGGTTTGCGCTCCTGTTGAAAGATTGCTGGATCAGGTTTTAGGTGTGTATATGTGATGGGAAGTTTTACTCCAAAAGTTCATGAATAAACATAAGCATCAACAAAAAGGTCATTGATCTGGAGTTCACCAATTAGCGACTGATCGCTAATTGACTCATAGCGTCATTAGTCGTGTTATGGTTTTATAACCCAAGGAGGAAAACTATATATATTTATCTGTAGTGTTCCATTGGCCGTTTGGCTGTTTGATTAAAATAGATCCACAAATTCCGTAACACTAACCCTAACTGAGTAACAACAGGCATACAACGTCTGCTTAGCTATCAGATCACAGCACATTATCTCCTGGCTTTTCCCACCCTACGGTCAGGACCTCACCCCATCGCTGACAGAGACTCAGCAGTTCCCTCTTGGCAAAGATCTGTTGAAAGGATAGAAGAAGAAAAAAAACATCTAAAAAGATTTAAAACCTTTTAGACTCAGAGACAGTGAGAATGGTCATCTTTTACGAGGTGAGGTCGGGGGAATAAAAATAACTTATCACAGTTGGTCCATCCAGGTTTAAAGTGTGGTTTGGGTGCTTTGGTGTGCTGTGCACAGATTCCCACACACAAAACACAACCTGCAAATGACACACAGTTCTTTAGATGGAGCCAGCAGCTCATGGGTATGTTCCTTTGGAAAGGATATCTTCTATACCGAGGATAATTCACTGATCTTACTGTGGCGAACGGGATTCATACTATTTTTGTTGTATCACTGCCCTGTTTACCAGCGAGTACGAGTACTCCCAGTCCCAGTCCCAACCACAGGACCTTAGTAACGGGCAAAGAGCCTGTTCAGGAAAGAATGCCAGCCATGTGGGGGAAATCTTCAGCTCAATGTCGACATAAATGAAGAAATGTACCTCAAATCTGACTCTTTTCCGTTCCCTCCCGCTTCGTGGCTGTAAGATTGTTCATGCTCGTATCTCCCACCGTCCACCCCAGGGCCACCTGACGTGGAGCAGCCCTGTGAGCCCAGCCTACAGGCCTGGAGTCCCGAGCTCAGCCTCTACGACACAAACGTGACCTCGCCGTGCCCGGACCCGGACGGCTGCACGCTCACCCTCACCTTCCTGCACCCCGTGGCTCCTCACACACTCACACTCTGGGTCACCTACATCTCCTCACGTAAGTCTCCTCATCAATTTCCCCCCGTATCTTCGACATGCTGGACAGGGCTAGACGCCGCACGCTGCAGAAATGTTAGTGGTAATAAACCAGAGTGACTGCGACCATAAAACAAAGTGTGGTGGGCCAAGAGAGTTCAGTTCCCTGCATCAAAGTATGCCATGGCCCCAACCCAAGAGACTCTAAGCTGCTAATATGCAGGCAGGTGCTTGGAACGCCACCTGAGTGGTCAGCCAGGTCCATCTGATCTTATCAGGGAATATTTATGAATCTATCAACAAGTCTTTTTTTCTTAACCCAGTTATGAGTCTGAACTCTTAACTTTTTCTAAGAGAAGCCAGACATTTTCATCTGCTTACTGTTTGCATTGATATTTAGCCAGCTAATACTGAGACCTGAACATGCTTTATTGCAACAGTTTTATTCTCCTCACCACTTTGTGTAACTCGGCTATTCTATTGTTTAATTACAACCAAAATCTAATTACAAGATACAAGAGGTTGCAGCAAAGAGAAACCAGTGCTAACAGACGCCATATTTATACTCGCTTTCCTTTTTTAACCCTGCCCCAGAAAACCCAGCCATAGCCGACATGGCTCTGCTCACAGAGGGGGGGGGCAGCATCCATCTGGGGCCGCAGCACGTCTTTTGCGACATCCCCCTCACCGTGCGCCTGGACACCCACCACGTCGCCGTCGCGGCCGTAAAACTCTTCACCTTCGATGAGAAGATGGAGATCGACGCGGTCATGCTGTCCTCTGGCCCGGGCAGCCCCCGCTGCTCCGGCTGCCGCCCGCTGCTCTACCGGGTCCAGCGCCAGCCCCCCTTCAGCAGCGACCCCCCCCCACCTCAGACCCAGCAAACCTTCACAGACAGGTGAAGCCTAAACGGTGGGAGGAGTTGGTATCTGGATCACTCGTGCACCTTTGTTGGTTTTATTTCAAATCAAAACAAGGCTTGTCAAGGGAATTAATCCCAGGCATGCACTCTTGATCTTGATCAATCAAAGTGAGTAGTATGAATTCCAGCTTTTTACATATTTAAAGTGGATTTTATTCATGCTCAAGAGGAAGTGTCAGGTGTGTTTTTATACAGTCAAACCAACCCAACGTAGGCTGGACGGCAGATCAGCAGTTAAACATATCAAACATACCCATGCACATCCCCTTCAGACATGAGTAGCGCAAAGGAAAACAAAACGAAAAAAAAAAAAAGATGAAGCCAACATGGAATACAGATGCCTCAGCTTTACTTATACAACGATATGTCTTTTAAAAGTGTTGGATTCTGGTTCTGGTTGAAAAGCTCAAAACACAAATGTTTCCAATATGGGGATGCCGAGTGTAGCTGATCCAAATCGGTTTCAACAACCATATACTAAATCAAAAGCTTGCGGGAGTTTCAGGGCTAAGTTGAATCCGTTTGTATCCTGTCTCTTATTGCAGGGTGTTCAGATGATTACTGGAATCCAAATGTAAAGCCACAAGCCAGTTTTGCTATCTCAGCAAATAGCAACCCTCCTCCCCAAAAAATCCAACTTGTCCCTACTGTTATTTTTCCTTTGTTGAATTAACCCAAAGCGGAGAAGTACCTGCCAGGAAGGCTAAGTCACATGACTCAGATCGCTTGAGGTTGATTTCAAAAGTAATGTGGTTCTGAAATTCTGAGAAATTGTCACAGTTTTACGGAGCAGTGTGGCCGTTAGGTGGACGCAGCTTTAAAAACAGTTTATTTTTCAGGAAACACGTCTCCTACGTTACACAAACTGTGTCTAAGTGCAAAAAGATGTAGGAACCGTTGGGAATAGAGTTATGTGGGACTGAGGAGGGCAGAGAGAGGTTGATATAAGGAGAGGGTGTTTTAGAGCAACAAGCTCGGAAAAGAAAGATTCTGGAAGAGTGGAGAGTAGGGGACAATTAGAAAGAATAGCCGGACAAACTCATCCTCCTTAAAGGCATTCAGAGACAGAGGAGGCATAGCAGGGATTTGTGAAGACATGAAAGCTAAAGTGGAGCACAGCAAACAGAAGAGGACTTGTTTCAGAGGGGGGAAAGCAGAACACAATACCAGGGATTGGGAAGTTTCTCATATCTTTCATTTTCTTCTCTAATTCCTTTCTGATAAAGGAATTTCTTTTTTTTTCTGGGAGAAACGGGGACACACTGCCAGATATTGTGGTTGTGTATGTTCCCTGGTTTCACATCAGGCAGAGGCAGAAGGAGGGAAACAAGGACAGAGACCGGCTTCTTTTTATAGATGCAGAACACTGAAAGCAGATCGATAGTTCTGACACTGAAGCCGTCGCACTGTTGCGCACACTTCCGTTAGAGGTCAGCGGACACTACAAGGCCATAGATAACTTTTGTTTTGCTCTGCATGGCCCCTCCGAACCCGTCAGACTCAACACAGAGAGGTCGTCTGTGTGCTCCACCACTGACCACAGAGCGGAGTCCTGCTGTAACATTTTCGAGAGAATTAAGTCATCATTCGTCAAACAACCACCTGTATCCACACGCTATTTTTTTCCAAGTGCCGAATGAGTCACCGGTATTAATCAACAAGGCTGTAAAGATTATATGATCTGTATGTACTACAGCACGGTAAAATAATCTGGCTCCCTGGAGGAGCGTAAAGAATGTTTAGGTTAGGGTTTCACCGTGCCAAAAAATGTTTGATATTATGCTCACAAAAAAAAACTTTTTCTTCTCTGTGTTTTCCCCCCGCTCCCTAGCTCTGTTCAGCATGGTGTCAGGTACCAGTACAGCATCCTGGTGGAGGCAGACGGTGTCCTGAGCGACCCCTCCCCGCCCCTGCTCTACACCCCTGGGCAGCGGTACTGTGGGGACGGCTTCAGGCAGGGGTGCGCGCCCTTTGGTCACATGATTCACAAAGAACGGGGCCCTGACGGTGGAGATGACCGTGCTAATCTTGTTCCTGCAGGAAAGAAGAGTGCGATGATGGAAATCTGCTGGACGGCGACGGCTGCTCTAAGAAGTGCCAGAGGGAAACCGGCTTCAACTGTAATGGTGAGTGCCGCTCAGAGAGAAACAAACCCCCCCCCCCCCCCGAGAGCCCAGTTCAGCAAGCCAGACTATGCAGGTTTGTTTTTTGAAAACAGTAGAAGCATTTTTCTTTTTTTTCCTAAGCCTCTTACATCAAACCTCGAACTCTGCCCACTGCCTCACACGTAAAACACGAGAGCCACATAAACTTCCAGCGTAAAAGAGCGGGCGCTAAACAGCCAGAAATCTCTCATTTGTGCACGCAGCGGCATTAGGACAGAACGAAAAAAAAAAAAAAACATCACGCCAATCACAGTGAATTTACAAGACATAAAAGCTTCTGGCTTGACTGGATTCCACAGCCCATTAATGTAACATCACAGCAGCATAAGAGAAAACAGATGAGCTGAAGGGTAAAAAGCACGTTTTTGCTTTGTTAAGTCAGAAGTCTTTTTTTGGTAAAACACTTTGACATAAGGCTGGCGAAGAAACCCCAGAAAAACACATCTCAGCTGTAAACTATACAGCGAAGTCTCGAAACACATGTCAGTCGTGTTTCTCCTTTATTAATTTTGGCCTTTCTTTAAAAAAAAAAGTCACAGTAGAGTTGGGAATATTCATAAATTAGACTTATTGTTTAGCTTTTTTTCTAATCAAACATCATGGTGTATTTTAAATGCAGTTTTCATTTGGATTAAATTTGGGATAGTGAGCGTTTTTCTCTCATCACCTCTCACCACAGCTGGCCAGATCTCCTCAGCTCAACACAACCAACACACAAGTCTCTGACATTCACCGCACAGAGAGGCCATCTTGTTCTGAGCTCCAGATTGTGCAGGGGTGCTGTTATGTTTCAGTATTTCTCATGCCTCTTTGCCAATTTGCCAAAACCAAAAAGAACTTTAAATTAGATTTGATGCTCTCTTGGGCAAAGTTTAACCAATAAGGCATGGTTACACCACATATTTATGGTAAAAAAAAGTGTTTGTAGCACAGCAATTTGAAATATAAGGTAAGATAAAATACATTTTGTGATTGTACCAACATCAACTGTGCAGTAGTTCTAGGAACTAGGTCTTCTGACCCATGCAAGGTGTACAGAGAAATGTTTGAACAAAAACTTGTGATCAGCACACTACCCCACTGGGCCGGTGACTTCATGCCTCGTTGGATATTATAACACTATTAACAATCAAAATCAAATTAAATGAATAAATCCGGTCCTTGCTTTGGTCTTTAGTCCTTTCTGAATTGTACAGTCATGATCGTCAACATTTAACACGCTAACCGATGCCCACAGAAACTGTGATGCACCTGCTGGGTTTTTTCAATGTGGAAAAGTGAGCAATGGAGTTGAATATGACTTACTACCCTCTCAAGGTTAATGAGAAATCGTTCCTGAGATCTTAAGCTCCATGGCAGTTTGTTAACAGACATGAATTTGCCACCAAACTGGTTGAAATTCTGCTTTTACAGAGGGGCTCAAACCTGCTAATGCTCAGTTAATCAAATCTCTTTGATAAAATGGTTACTTACCGTCCTTTGGGATTATAACTGATCTGAGTTTTACTTTGACATTAGTATATATAGGGTTGTTCTTGATAGAAGGATGTATTTGTCCAGTTTTAGCTCTTGGTGGGAACCAGATGACTTTTCCTGTGACGTGAAAGCTCTGAGCTAACTTTCACAGCTCTGGATATACAAAATCACAGACAGATTCAAGTCTGGGTCAGGTGGTTAAAAGGCAGCCAAAATAAAAAAAAAAAAACAATAAAAAAACACGCAGCATAACATGACAAAAGACAAACAAATATGCCACATTTATGATTCCACCACAGGGCAACAATGCTTTGAGGCTCCACCCTGACACAGTCAGAAATATGCATTCAGGCCACAACAAAAGCCTCACTTCACAAAACGGAAGGGAGTTCACCCCAAAATACTTCTTCGTAAACAGAAGGGTGAGCTCTTTTTTCTGCCTATGTGTGTTTCTGTTTTTTGGAGTCGGGTAATAAAGATGTGCACACTCTCTCGTGCACTGATAAACCACAACATGAAAACCACTGAGAGGTGAAGGGAATGACTCCGATGCGTGCTAACATTTGGGGTCCTAAAATTCCTGAGCCTCTTTCCCTATTAAAGGCTGTATTCCCGATGAGAGCAGGCAGGACGGAGGTGCTCGGCTTCATTGTTGTTCACAAACAACCTCGGGATCACTCCTCTGAACGGTGGAGTGCACGCTCAGACGCTGCCCTGTGCCAGAAGCTTTATCTCGTAAATAAAGCCTAATAATGCTAAAGAGGTGTGACAGGTCAGCTGAGATGAAACAATGTGTTGCTTTCTTTTCAGGCCATATATTGTTTCCACTGGCAGCTGGATGGCAGTTATCCGTGTGTGCCGGGAGGGCTTGCGTTACGAGAGCTTGTTACAGGACGAAAACTTCCATCATCCAGTCAGTTTATTTGTTAGCGGGAAACAAGCCGAGGCCAACCCCCCCCCCCCCCACCCCCCTGCTCCCATTAGGGCTTGCCATGCCGTGACTGAAGTCATTACATCTCTTGTTTTACAATAAAACACATCATAAGTAGGAAGGAAAACAATTTGGCAAAAATAGTTTTTTACAAATTGCAACACTTTAAACCAATTATTCAGTATAACTTCTTAGTCATAGACTGATTATTTGTTTGGGTTTTCCAGCCACATTTGCTTGACCCAGTTAACTCTCCCCATGCCAGCGCCGGTCTGTTTTCTCTTTTGAATTCGCCATCGTTCTTGAGCGACTTCACAAATACTTTCTCCCAACACACACTGGGAGCACAAAATTGCATTTGTTAGGGTCGTTAAAAAGTATTGACGTTGTGCCCTTAGCCTTTACGTTTTTTTTCTTCTTTTGGCATATTTTAAAGTTATTACCGGTTATCTTCAGTTGTTAGCCTCCTATTTGAATAATGGCGAGATTGCACAATGCTTTTCCAGTGAGGAGACCTGAAATAAAAAACAGGTGCCTGAGATATTCTATTAGTCCCCTTCTTTTGAAGCTTGATGGATGTGAGAGCTGGACTTAAAACGACTTAATCACTTTCACAGGTGCTGTTAAAGTGAGGGTGGGGTGTTTGTTGAGCTCATTTGATGTCGTGCTGCCAAATGAACTCAGGAAGACAGTGAGCTGTCGCGGCCGAACTCACGTCTTTGAAACATGGTTCCGTTGGCTAATTGAAGCCACTTGTGCAGAGCTTGATTGTCTGTTTGTCTAAACTCTGCGGCTGTCCAGATGTTAATGAGGCCAAATGTCTGAAGTCTGTTTACCGCCCTTTTTCTGAATAGCTGCAGCATCAGGAGCTGTTTTTCAGCTCAGGCCTCTCTAATTTTTCTGGAGGCTCTGCTGGTGAACATCCCGCTCCCCTTGAATCCTCTTGCATATCTTGCCATGGCTCTTTGCTAGTCAACATGAGGTACTCTACCTGTATTTTCTGCAAAATCCTGCAGAGGCTGCAAGTTAAGAAGAAAATAGCACTTTCTTTTCCTCTCCAGGGAAGTTACATACAATCACAGTATGCTGATCGGATATCACTATAATGGATTGCCTTTTGTTTTTTAAACTTTATATTATTTTTCCCTGTTATCAATCTCCCCAGCATAACTGGGCTTATTTGTTGGAACTACATGGTGAAGACTGAGAACGATGTGAGACACCACAAAACGCTAAATGTAACATTATTAAGCCAAAAAGCACATGGTTCCCTCTTGACTTTGGAAGTACATTCAGCCGAACAAACACAAAAGTCTTAAATTAACTCCGTAAGAGTTTTCAAACTCATGTGATTTGGCTTCAGGGAAACGTTGGAAGGTGGTCATTTCATTTTGAACACTTTAGAGTTAGTCGTTCTAGTATTCGTATTTTAAATAAATAAATATTGTTGCACACCAAACACAGACACAATGCATCTAGGTAGGACGAGATGGATCTTCTCTCAGTCACCCGGGAGGAGCTCTAGGAACACAGTCAAGAGCTTTGGGAATTGACAGAGTTGCCAGACTCTGTGTCCACAATCCTACAGAGCTGCCACAGAACACACAGGAATAGTCCCAATCAGCTAAAGCCCCAGCCTTAAGCCCACCAGAACCAGAGGCGTTTCCCGCTCAGGACTGTAACACATTTCCTCTGTGTCTTCCCAGTGAGTCTGATGGATGATTCACTGTCATTTTAAAGGCATTCCGAGCTAATTTTGGGCAACGTCGACGATATTTGTCTCCTCATAAAACTCAACCAGGTCCTTTCTCTCAGGTATGGTCATGGAGTGGTGGATCAGAGGTGTTCCACTGAGGTGAGGACAGGGGCATAAGAGAAATACCCTCCGACTCAGGGACTGCAGCGGTTATGTTTTAAACCACTAATAACCACGTCCACACGTAGGGGAGGTAGCAGGATCGGATTGAGGATGATGAGAGATAAGAAACCAAGTCTTCCCAAGAAATTGGGAAAATACTTACAGAGAAATGCAGATTTATTAAGAGCCATAAGAGGTGACTGAGTGGAATGAGTCCACATGTAGGATCAGCCCAGAGGCATGTTTCGTTTTCTGGGACTCTGTCCTAGCTGTCCAGCTCTGGAGCCATAAAGACTGTTTAAGCCTTTATCAACGGTTAAAATTTCCCTTTTTTGTCGCTTTTTTTCCTTTTTTTTTTGTTGTTGATAGAATAGACGGCTTTTTCATTAATGAAGAACCCAAATTCTAAATATAGCAGGAGACAGAGTAATAAAAAGCTGTCTGTGTTTTCATTTTCCACAAGACCTGGAGCAAGTTTGGATTGTTGCGATTATTGCTTTGACATTTCTTTGTAACCCACAAAGGTTGTTGTTACTTGGGTTCTAACCAGGCACCTATTAGGTTTCAGCTGAATAATATCAGGACGTTATTGTAATCTCCAATAATTAATTGCAGTCAGAGTTCATTTCTTACAAGGATTTACAATGTGTTGACAGCACGGGGAGTCTGATTTGGTTGAGCTGATGTGGCTAACATTAGCAGTTGCCAACGAAAATACCGAATAGATTTGCTCATTTTTGGTTCACTGACAAATAGAACTGGATGATGGTCGAACAGTGGGGGAAAGGGAGAATACTTTGCCAGATTAAGAAACCAGGCTTTACATTCTTTCATAAATCCTCTTCTCTCATTCTTTTCCCTGCCTCCCTAAGGTGAGCCGAGCCAGTGTTATGTTTTTGATGGTGATGGTGTGTGTGAGGAGTTTGAACGCGCCTCCAGCGTTCAGGACTGTGGGTACTTCACGCCTTTGGGTTACACAGACCAGTGGGCATCCACTGCCACTGCCTCTCACCAGGACCCAAACCTCTGCCCAGCCCAAGCCGCCACAGAGGAGCCTTCCCTTACCAAGGTACGACGCAAAAACGCAAATGTACATTCACATAAAGACATAGAATGGGAATCTGTTGTCCATGATTTAATGTCTTGCTTTAGGTACTGTTTTGTTTCCTTTAGTTGAGTGCTTTATTCATTGATGGTGGCTTTCCTATTCAGCCTGAGGCCCCTTTATGCTGTGACTTTCCTTAGAAAAGACACTGAATCCCAGGTTACTCCAAATGGGAGCAGATTGTTCGGATCATAATTTGGAATTGATACTTGTGCCATTGTATTCTGGACAGTGGTTTGAATTTAGCTAAAGTAAAAATTTCAAGTTTAAATAAAAAAAAATGGTACAATATCATAGCTTTGGTTCGTCACAAGTTAGCCCAGTCCTTACAGATAAGAAAATCTAATGTTATCTTAAAAAAAAGGTGATCATCTCTCTTTTGTGTGGAAGAAACTCTGACTGACCCAGGCTAATTATATTGCTCAATGACTTCACCATTTTATCTGCACTAATCTGTAGTTGACTTTTTGTTTAATACTGTAAATTATCATAATTGTGAAACAAAATGTGTAAGAACTTGTTATTGGTAATACAAGACACAGCCAATAGAGCTCAGACAAAATACATGTGGAGTGTACCTCTGGGTTCATGGGAGGAATGAGTCTAATCATTATGTTTGTAAAACGTTAATGTTTCTCTCTTTTCTTTTAAAGTGTGATTAAACTAAGATAATTTATCCATTTTGCTCCCTTATTTGTAGTTTTTGCTGTTCTGGGCATTCAACTGTAATGGAAAAATAAAAGGATTCATTACATTACCCAAACTTCTGCAGTTGATGGGACAGAAACTTTTTCTCTCTATCTGACTAACTTTAATTTAAAAGCGCCCAAATGAATAGCTGTATCGGAAATGAACTGAAATGAATAGTGCATCTCTGTGGCTGTGGTATTTGATTGACCTCTGACCTTCTGGGTGCAGTCCTGCAGGTTCCAGCACCTGGAGGTGGATGACCGAGCGCTCACGGAGTCCTGGTTCCCCTGCACTGCCCAGTCCGACACACATAACGGCCTGGAACATTCAATTTGGCTAAAGGTATATGTATGTGTTTGCGCGTACGGTATCTGTTTTCTCCTCTGCTGGAAGACGGTGGGTGGCTGCTCCGTCTTTAACAGCTTCCAGTACTTTCCAGTCCTCCTTTGAATCGGGTCGAAGGGCCTCCCAAACAGACTGCTGGCTCAAACCTTCCGACACGCACACATTCCTTACTTTCTAACAATTACATGATTCATACAATGCAGGAGTACCTATAATTACTTGTTTTTTGTGTGAGTGGTAAATTGTAACTTCTAATGATCTGTAGATGATTACAAGTCACGACTAAGCCCCTGTATTTACATTTTGTGCCTTTGTTTTTTATCCAGTGGCTACTAATCATCAAAACCGTCCAATAGCAGTAATTGCCGGTGTATTTATAGTAAAAGAACAAGTGTTATATAATTGAATCATCTTTCATAATTAAATACTTGAAAGGTTCATATGTTGTGAAAATACTGGCAGCTGAAGGAATAATAATAGTCAAAAATACAATTACAAATAGATCTGTTAATCATAACCAATTCATAACAACGAGTAAATTACACACAATGATCTTGGTATTTTACAAATATAAACCATATCCATAAACTATTAGCTAATTGTTCTTTTTTTAAATTCCAAAGATATTTTTAAACATTTCTGATAGTGTATTTGTTGACCAAATCACACGCTCGGTTTCCGTGCTTATTTTTGCAGCTCTGCGTGCAGCCAGCAGTACCTCACACAGACGTCCTTATTTGTGGACAGAGCTGAATTTGGGTCAGGCTTTCCACTCCAGACCTGTGTCTGGCTCTCATATTTTGTATTTTTTTTTCTGTTATTGAATCTTTCCACAGCCACAGTTCCCACAGTCATTTGTGCAGGTCCAGCTTTGGCCAGCTGTCCAGTCCACCGATGGCTTAACAACCTTGTCTGTCATTCTCTGGATTACAGGCTCCTTTTACAGTTATGAGCTTGCCTCCACCTCTTAGCTTGAATGACTCATCTTTCCATCTCCCACCCTCTTTATCAAACGCATCCCTGCAACCTCTCCGGAAGACCGTCTTCTCCCTAAAGCCTGTAACTGTTTAAAACGCCTTCATTATTACATTAGTCTGCCAGCTCTCTTCTTTTCAGTCCTCTGTCTCTTCAGTGGCGTTCTTAAATATCTAGTCTCACTCCATCTGAAAAGCGCTTTTAGCCGTCCATTCATAATCACATGTGCCAGTTCTGTGGACAGCTGTCTCTATTAGTGGTTGTTGTTTTTTTTTAATACCATTCTACATTTCCCCATTCTTCAAGGCTTTTCAAAACTCTTTCGTGTGATATCCTAATTTAATCATTTTGATCATGAAACACCAGCAGTTGACAGGTGGCTGTTACAGTTTTGTGGAAATGTAAACCAAAGTTAGCTCGGTTTCACCTTGTGTTTTGGTCACAGAAGCCCCATTTACTCTGTTCCGGTGTATGCTGGTGAAAAGCAGCAGAGCTTTATTCATCGTCAGACTGGGAGCAAAAACACCAGCCACAGTTTAAACATTTCTCTTGTTCTTGTTGTAGAACCATAGCGAATTAAAGCACGTGAGGCTGTCTGTCTGTTAACATGCAGCAGCACAAAAAGAAGATAAAAAATAGTAAGATGAAATCACCAGTGCACTGATTCTCACATTACTCATGGAAAAAATTCATAGAAAGTTATACACCTGTTAAAGGGGCATTTTGCTAAATCGGTGGTTGTTTTTGTTGCACGATTTCCATACCTGTCCTTGTTTTTCACAGTATTCTAATTAAACAGGTGGGGTTTGCCCATTCTGGAGTGGCATCTTCTGTGATGGTGTATTTGGCCTCGGATGGCTCCTGGTCTGGGGAGCAGTGTCGGAGGACAGTCACCATCCTCCTCTCTGCTGCTAATGGGAAGAACCACTCGCTAGGTACTTCTCCCATCTCATTTTTACTGCTATGATTTTTCACTTTGTGGCAAATAGCTGTGTAAAGTCCTTCCCTTTTCACACAGGCACACATGAGCTCTCGTGTAAGCGGAACCCTCTGGTGGTGAACGTGACCCATGACCTCTCGCAGCCCTTCTTCCTGACATCCTCGGTCATCCTGCTCTTCTCCTCCTCCCACGTGGCCGTGACGGGCGTGGCTCTGAGGACGTTCTGCTACTTCAGCACCTTCGCCCTGACCGGGTGCGCATCAGAGGGTGGGCTCTCCCACAACTACCTACTAAGCTCACAGACACACACAAACATCTACACCAGACCCTTTCGTGCGCCGCTCAGAAAACAAACCGCCGTCTCAGCGAAAAAGCGGTAGCGCTCTCACTGGAGTGAAAGGAAAGTCGGTCAGATTGAAACCAAGAGTCGGGCCGTCACTCTTCAGATTTGTGAGCTTTTGGTGGCAGTGCTTTGTCTGTCCGCGTCTCACTCCTCTCGGCTTTTTTCTCCCTCCACATGTGAACGCTAGCTGTTTGCGGCAGCCCTGTCAGATGGACGGCTGCAGTCCTCCGCGGGTAAAACACGCCTCCGTCAGGTAGGCCCTCCTGATCCAAACCACCGGCCGTGTCAGAGTGGAAGCAGCAAACAAAAGAGCTATCTATACATCAGTGTGTCTCTGCAGGTGTACGGACGGAAGGGAGGCCTCTCGCTGCTCCGTTCAGTGTCAGCGGGGTTTCAGCATCGCTGTCCTCAGGGGCAGAGGAGCCCCGCCCCACCAGGTAGACCGCATCTGTGATGAGCCCTCACACAACTGGAATAGCAGAGTCTGAACTCACCTGTTTATGTGTTCATGCAGATAGCAGGGACTCAGAGACCCTGGCAGAAGGGGCTCTGCATGTCCCACCTGTCTCTGTATTCTGTCTCACTTTACTGTCATCAAACACCTCTTCTTAACCCTTGTGTGGTGTTCGGGTCTGTGGGACCCGTTTTCATTTTTTACTAAAAGAAAAATGATACAATGAATTAAGTTTTTAAACTGAAACTCACTGGCTTTGGCTCATTTTCTGTGAAGAACATATATCAGAATTCATATTTAATGCCCACACACCGTACACCCCCCCTACACATTTCTATTACATACAAGATGTTCGGGTCCACTGGACCCGGGGCTAGAAGAAGTATGGAAATTGATGTTCTGTGAACCGCACAAAGACACGCACACGCACTCACAATGTTGCAACCTTGCGTGGGAACCCCAGGTGCACAAACACAAAAGAAACGGTTCCCATACATTGTTTGTCTGCTCTAATTTTCTCACACATTTCACCCTCTGTCTATCTGCTAAAATTGGGGGCGGGACCACACTGGCACAGCTTTGCCAGAGTGGTTTCTTATATCCGATCAAGAGGGCCAAAAGGTTCTCTGCCCAGAGGGCCCTGGGAGTGGTTTTGGATGAGAGAGAGGGAAGTTAAGAGAAGGTAAACATCTGTTCAGTATTTTAATATAAAAGTGTTTTAATATAAAAGTGATTTTGAGGCATTAAAAGCCACAAAATGCAACGGGTCCGTCAGACCCACGAACACTGGCTAAGTAACAACAATATGAACACCACACAAGGGTTAAAACCGCGTCCTTTGCTTTTTCACGCAGAATCACAAATCTTTTTTCCCCTGTCTGTCTTTTGTCTTCCAACAGAGAGCGGCCGAGTTGCAGTGTTTCCACGGCTCGTGGGATCGGGAGGTGAGCTGTCAGCCGGTGGATTGCGGCCTTCCTGATCAGGCTCATGTCTACTATGCCATATTCAGCTGTCCATGGGGAACCACCTTTGGCAAACAGTGCTCCTTTACTTGTGGGTCACCGGCCATATTACAAGGTAACTCATGGATTCATCTTGGTTAAATCTAAGGAAAGATAGTCTTCATTGCACTTCTATGCATATAACTGCATTTAACTGATAACGTTTTATTCAAATGAACTGCTAATATTACCAAAAGGTTACAAGGGTTTGGTTCCACACTCCTTCAGCGATGTCTCTCAGCCATAACTCTGCATCTGTGCTGTCCAAAATAAAAACTATTCTACACATGTGGATTCTGGAGCAGATTTTGAATAGATATACAGGAGTGTCCTATCGCTTCTTCTCTGTTCTATGTGTGTTGTTTTTCCATTCACTTGATGCATATAATAAAAGGATTGGAAGGTAATGTACAGTGTATGTATTTCAAAATATACAGTGACAAACGTATGAAAAGAATACTTTTATCAGCTTGATCTGACTTAGACGGTTGCTACTGATAAGGACACAGAATGTTACAAAAAGTCTGTGAAAATCTCAGTAACAATATCTCAGTAATTTCCTTGAAACAATACACTTTATTATTATTCCCAATACTCTTCAGGTCTGCACGAGACCCACTCTTTTGTGTTCCAGTTTAGACATAAATGAATTTAGAATTAGAGGCCTGTTTTTTCAGGGTGACACACAATATTTGTTTAAAAAGGCTGAGATAGAAAAAACAGATCCACTGTTGAACTGAAATGTCATCAATCATTGTATTTACAAAATCCCCTCTCAGTCAGGAGACTAACATTACTTCTGTCTGCAGTTTGATGGCTTTTGAAATGTAACAAGGATTTCTATTCCCTTCTCCTGCACATGCTAAGACAAACATGCCCCACTTTTCCTCTTCTCAGATCTCCACATTTTTCCAAAAATACCACTTGCATCAGAACCATTCCAAACAAATACGGCCTGTTGGACGCACGATTTGGAGTATCACAGTACGCACTTAAGTGAGAAGTCATCACTCTTCTTTTTCAAGCCAATGCCATAGACGTGCCTCCTGCGGAGGAACGTGATGCCCACACGTTGTGTTAGTGGTTCAAAAGCCACAGCGAAACATCTCAGTGGAGGCCGCCGTAAGATGTGCGTCTTCCAATCTATAAATACACAGATGTCATTCTATTTGTGGGTTTTGATTAACAGACGCACATTTTTTGAGGCCGTCAAGCTTCACTCCGCACAGCTCCCAAATATGTGCACTGTACACACAAGGGCAGCTGTAACAAATTTTGATAATCACAACGCCGGCACAGTTTTTAAATAGCATTTAAAATGAATGATGCCATGCTATTCATTACATTACATTTTACAGATCCAATAAAAATTGTACAAGGTTTAAGGTCTTATGATTCTCCACAGAACATAACAGTCATGCTTCATGTCGGGCCAGACAGGCATGAAAAATATTAGCTCCATATTTGACAAAGTTATGAAACAAACTAGACTGTTTCAATCTCTGATTTGCGATCTGTTTGTTACCCATGTAGGTAAGCTATCCCAATCTTCCTAGTTAGCAATGGAAGGCAGATGTTTATGAGGACACTTTCAGATGACACAAGCGGGGGCAAAAAGTAGTGTTGAAATGTCAATTAGTCATGGCCAGATATTATTGTACAACCATTGTTTAATATTCCATGGAGATTAGATGAGTAGGTGGTCAGGTGTCCATTGTTGTGTGGCCACATTCAACCAGAGATGAAGCTGGATTTGACCTATGTGTTCATGTTACTGTTGCAGAAGATAAATGTTGCATCTAGAGTGCCTTTCAATACCATGCGGGTCTGCATGCGTGATATTCCTGCTGTGTCCTTATTAGCCCTCTCACTGCCTATTTTATTTACTAGAAATATCACATTACTCATTAGGTGGAAGGGATGTCTTGGTTTAATCCTCCACCTTCTGTTTATTTATCTTGCTCCTGTGTAACGTCCACTGCTTTTTTAACTTAACTCATTTCGGATTTGTGGTCTTTTAGGGGGATTTAGTTGGCCGATGGAAAGCTGTTTTTATATTTAAACAACTTTTGCTTGCCATGGAAACTCATCAAGACAAATGTTGAAAAGAGTCAGAGGAAAGAAAGTCCAGTCAGGCAGCACAGCCTCTAAATCAGTGCACAACAATAAATGTTTTGAGAGATTGTTTTTTGCCTCTTTGTCTTTTTCCTCCCCTCTGGCTTCCTCTACCCCTCTGCTTCTCCTCCTCAGGTGACAGTGATAGGTTGGTGTGTTTGGAGGATGGGCTGTGGTCTTTTCCAGAGGCCTACTGCAAGATTGAATGTCCAGAAGTTTCAATCATACCCAACACCAAACTGCTAACAGCGAACTGCCTGGCGTCAGGGCACGACGTGGGCTCCGTCTGCCGTTACAAATGCAGCCCGGGTTTCTACGTGTCCGGCACCCTCAAACAGAAGACACCCAGGTAGGGGCTTTTGGAAAAATAGTAGACAGCATCTCTGTGGTTTGGGGCGGATGCTTTAGTAATATCATCTATAATTGGGCATATAATATGTTATTGTGTCCAATCTCACTTTTGAATACAAAACAGATGATTTCCAGCTTTGGTTTCTGTTACCCTGCGTGCAGCTTCTCTCACATTAGGACTAGTATTCTGCAAAGACAACAGACCACAGTAAATGCTGTGTTTAACGGCACATGCCTTCCTGCGTAATGGAGGAAATTCCTTCTTTTCCTTGATTTTACAAGATTCCCATTACACACTACTTAATAGAGAAAGAATCTTTGATTTAAATATTTTACACAACAGCATAACAATGCGTCACATGAACAACCGAACCCCCGAAGGGCAAAGTCTTAAATATCAATGGGTACCATTTTTAAGAGGTATTTCTCGACCCGTCAGCCACATAACTGTATTCAGTTTCGGAACAAAATCCCATTAGGGTCCAATAAAATATGTACCGCTGCTGACTTGGCCTCATCATCGCTTTGCCAATTGTATTCACTGACGAACGGCTCATTACTGAGCCCAGTTCACATGTTTGTAATGAGATGTGGGTTTCCAAATAGGAGACACAGCCTCTGGGATACATTTATATTCTCCTTTAAATGAGAAAACACTCCCCTTTTGTTCACACGTTTTGCTCTATAATGGCAGCTGTGAGTTAGTCACATCATGTGCTTCTAAAAAGCCATTACCAGTCTAATTTAGCCGAAAATGCCCAACAATCGGATACCTTCATAAAAAATATACACATGGATTTATATTGCTTTTCTATCCAACAACGAGAAAAAGAAAACTTCAATTAAGGGTTTCACCATGAGTTACTCCCTCTTTAAAAAATTTTTAACAAACCATTGATTTGAAAGTTGAAAGTATTGTTGCGCTTCAAAATTTGTAATTTATTGTCAACTTTGACACATTTATATATATGTGTGTGTGTGTGTGTGTGTGTAGTTGTGCCTTTACTCATGCAAGAGGCTAAATTACTTCATTTAATTCAAATGTGGAGAGCTTTTTTGACAGAAAGCAATAGAAATGTATGTATATACTGCTGTGAATGTCCAGGAAGTACTTTAAGTTGGAATGCCTGGAGGTGGGGCAGTGGGAAGAAGGCGGCTGTGAGCCGATATCCTGCCCAGCGCTACCTGACGTTTTCCATGGCATGTACACCTGCACCCAGGGCCTGTTCTACGACACTGTCTGCACCCTCCATTGCCCGGATACGAAAGAAAATGTGAGACTTCAACACAGACATCACACTACTCAGTCAGATTTAGATTAGTAAAACTGCTTTGATTTGGTTCATTAAAAAAACGCAACTGAAAATGAAAAACAAAGAAAGAATGATCAATTACTGTTTGAAATATGTTAATATTGAGCAGGTATTTATAATGATATTACACTATATAAGTGGTGGTTGTACTATAACAGTCAGACATCAATAACCATGGTTCAATAAAACTTAGGATTTAAGAACATTATGTGTGTTAAAAATGCAAATTAGACACAATTTACATAAAGTATAGTCAAAAGTCAGTAATTAATTCATTTCACAGTTGAGGTGGACGGATCTCCTCGGTGTAAAACTTCAGTAGGCCTCAGCTTCTCTTCAGTCAGCCTCATAGGTCTTGTCACCATGTTTGTTGCCAGGTTGAAATCCGCTGCTCCAAGGATGGGAAGTGGACCGCAGAGTTCACTATGTGCTCCACACTTCAGGGATCTTGCTCTGCTCCTGAAGACCTCAACCTGGTGGAGTACAGCTGTGACCAAGGGATGGACATTGGTGAGTGCTCCCTCTTTTGATAAAGCAGGAAAGTTTGCACTTAATCCTAAACCTTGATTTGAGACAATTTTAACTTTAAAATCAGATTACACTCAGTGGCTCAGTGGCTTTACCCAGAAAACACGGACTGAAATCAATCCTAAATGTTATACAGTGTAAATTGAAATGAACAGATACTTCACATTGATGTCGGCACATCAGAGATTTGACAATTATCGCTTGTTTTGTGTTTCTTTTGTGGTACCCACCTGTTTATTATAAGTAATTTGGTGGAGAAAATTCAGAACGTTACACAGTTTATACAAATGAAAGCATTAAATCAAAAGGGTAATCAGTACTAGCCAATCAAGCATGTTTTGTAAATGGATACAGACAGTTTGTTAGTTATTGCAAAAACAAAGACAAACAGACATCATAACCAGCAGGCATCATGTGCTAATAGAAAATGGACTAATGTTTTCTTATGTTTTTAACAAAAATGTGTTGCAGGTGCTGTTTGCTACCCAGCCTGCATCGTGCCTCTGCACATGGACCTGCATGACCCGGTGGTTTTGCCTAACGGCACTTCGGCCGACACTTTAAAACACTGGATGCTGCCCACCACAGTCCAGGTGAGACTCGAGAAGATCAGTCAGAAAACACTTTACCACAACCATTCTGGTCACAGCTTTTCCCTCTACTAATAGATGACTCAAGCTGTTTGGAACGAGACTTTAATGTCTGAGAATGTGAGAAAGACACTTCTTAAATCAGCATTTAGACGTTCCAAATGACTGTTTGAAGGACTTCAGTAACCAAAATTGATGAAAGAATTGTGGTTTTCCTTTCATTTGGAAGCTCTTGTTGCGTATAGCAAAACAAAGGTTGTGTTGTTCACTTGCTGCCACGCGACTAGTCCAGAGTGTCATGAAAGCTGATCCACCGACAAACAGCTGGAGTTTCACACCAAAACACAATCAGATGGAATAATTCATTCAAACATCTGTTGTTCTGGACAACTTCAGTGAGTAAACTGAGCTACTGCTCCAGTCTGACTCATCTTTACTAATAAGCACAAAACAAAGTCTGCTCACACTTTAAGACCGTGACACGTAAAAATCCTGTTTTTTATGTCGTGCATGTCTACCAGGAAATTCCATTTATTTGCTTTCTGATTCTTTCCAATTTTGGATTTAAATTAGACTTATTACCATTTGCAAATGTGTGTGAGGTTATATGATTAATCAGAATAAATAAGGCTGTACAAGCACATATAAGGCCCCCACTGCCCGCTAAACTCCACTGAGGAATATATGGACAATAAATAAATATGTTTTAGATCAGATACCTTGACAGAACCTTTTAAAGTTGTTTATAATGACGATCCCATTCCCAGTTGCAGCAGGTTATCGCACAACAAGATCCACGTTGTGAGCGTGTGTTCGTTATCACTCAAGTGTTTTTGCATGACTGGAAATTACAGGAGACCAGCAGGAGTAAAGGTTCCAGTTGACGTCAAGCCTTCTAGGAAGTGCACACATCTCTCACACACACAGTGTATACAAGTCAGCGAGAGAGAAACCTGAAGGAATGTTAGCTATTGAGTCTGAATGACGTCACTGTTGTTTTGCTTTAAAGGTGGGTCATGTTACCCAATATCATATCTGAGGGATCACTTCAATGTTAATGCTGTTGCAAACACGGCTCCACTTTCACCTCGCTTGTGGGTGGTCAGTTAGTCAGCCAGCTTGTTAGTCCACCTTTGCCAAGGTTAAATAGTTGGACTGAGGTTTGATTACTTACGCCATATCTCAAACACTGGCGTGTGATTTCAATGCATTGTGTTATCTTAAATACTTCAGAATCAGGTCTCCCAGGCTGGGTCAGGCAGTACAGGAAAGCCCCAGGGCAGACCCACAGTCTCTGATTGTAGTCCACACTCATTCAGCTGTCTGGTAACCACCTTTTTCATTTCACGGGTCGAATATTTGACAGAGAAACGCATATTGCAAAACAAAACTTTTGTGTGAATTTACTTAAATTTGATAAAAATATTTCTTTTGTCTGCAATTTTCTACATAACCAAACAAAATTAAATGGCGATAGAGCTCTGCATGTGTGGACAAAAAACAATTAATATTATATAATAGGAAACCAAATAGAAGTGCATATATTCTGTGATAATATAATCACAAACTTATAAATGCTTAATACAATGAAAACAGTGTATTTAGAGACATTATGTGACTACAAACAGTTTGCATTTAATCTTTCCTGGTTTCCAAAATTCAGCATTCTTTTGCCACTTTTATGTTTATATAGCAGCTTTGCATATCCTAAGAAGAATCAAGTTTAACCTTAATACATGTATTGCTTATTATCCAAAAGCTTTTTCTTCTTTTGCACTTATCCAACAATGATCTGTTACCTACTCTATCATTTTAGAAGCAGCTGATCGTGATGTATGATCAGGTTTTCATGCATTTAAATGACTGACTACTAGACATTGATACAAGGCTCCATTTGTGGTGCAGTGTTTTATAATACATGCACCACCATCTCAAATGTTCCCGAAAAAAGGGACGAGTACCAGATGAACAGTTCCAAACTGCAAACAATTGGTCACGTTTGTCATGTGGCAGTCTGAGTTTCATTTGTTTTGTGCGGTAGTGTGCATTCTCAGGTTATTCAATGGATGTTCGCTCATATTGAAAATGGATTTATTGTGATCAGTTGCTTGCGAATGCATGTCTTTTGGAAAAGAGGGGAAGAGCTAAGTGGAATTCTCAGGGAAAAGGGAGTAAAGCTGTAAAAAAAAGCTGTTGTATCACTGTCATTTCTTCAGGTACATCACAGACATTGGACAACTTGTGAAGAAAATGTTTGATTTAGGTGTGATCAATGTTAAACTGGTAATAATGTTTAAGTTAAGCATTGCTTTAGCAATACTCAGGAGCAGCAGATTGTGATATTACACTAAGTAACCCACACCACTAATTAACCCCCAGCAGTCTTCCATCTTTAGATGGGAAAACGTTGTGCACATAGATGTCTCTGTTCTACATTTTTATGAAGATTAAGCTTACTGAAAAATGTTTCTGTGGCTGTTGTGTTATTTCCCATGATGAGCACAGTGGTTATCTATGGTCTTGGCTGCATGGCTTAACCAAAGAGCTTATGTGCTTTGTTTCACAGAGCATTGTCTGCACGGGGATGATGAAGTGGTATCCTGACCCTCAGAACATCCACTGCATCCAGTCATGTGAGGTAATACAGAAAGGTAGCACAGTACATAGAAAAGTGCGATTTTATTTTCCTTGTCATGTGTTTTCCAAAGATTAAAAAAAAGATGGAAAATATTGTTTCCATCCAGATATCAGACTCTTCTTAGAAACTGTCAGTGAGTATCTGTTTAAGTGGTCACTGATACTGTGTTGTAAGTCAGGATAGTCTGAATTTATAGTTTCTTTTCTCCATGTCTCAGATGAGATATTTTCAGTGTATTGAAAAGTGAAAAGCACATGTTATAAGTCACAGACTAGATTTAATTTGTCTTTATAATCTTAGAAAAAGTGGATTCCATTATGCAGTTTGGTCTTCTGTGTCCAAATGCAATTCTTTATATGGGCAACCTCAGGTTTTTAAAGCATTGAGTACACAGGGATCACAATTCGGCTTTCCTGTTTAGATAAAATTGAGATAGGGAGTACTTAACCTTAACAACAATGACAGAATTTCTGAGTATAACCACATTAGATTTACTGTCTCAGCCAGACTTTTCCAGTAATATCAAACATGAGGCAAAACATGTGTATCCATGTTGTCATCACTACTCAAAATACCAGAGCTAGTGTGCAATGTTCTTCATATTTCATGATGACAAATCTCAGGCAGATACTGATAATCTTGCACTTTGCGGGAATCCTTTTCAAATCTGTCCAATGAGGCCTCTTTCCAGGGATTCTGCCATTGCCAAATGTCGTAACGCCTGCCAAGCCTAATGAGTTATCGGGTAAAGGAAAATAAATCAATCAAAGGATTGCATTTGATTTGGATTAATTATCTTTGCTGATACAAGGCTTTTAAATCTTTATGCTTAGTTTAAAAACAGTCCCCCTTTTTTGGGCTTTAACTTCTTTGCAAAAAGGAAAATAATAGCTTCCTGTTTTGTGACACGCTACTCACGTCAATTTACTGGTGAATTAATCCAGACTCATATGGATTTTCCATTGGAAACACCGGAGGTATTTGTACTACTGGAGGATACTGGGGTTTTCGTTGGAGTGACTGGACTCACATGCAAACGCACACTTATGTGGCAGAGTGGTGTCAAATTTGTTGGGATTTGGCAACTTTTTCCAGGCGTTACCTGGGCCCCGGAAAGCTTATAAAGCTGCCTCCATATGGAAGGTTACATCAATCCATGTTGTCGTAATGAAGAGGACACAAAGACGTTGTCAAAAGCCCACAAAAAGGTCAAGCAACTGTAAAGAAAAGCGGTGAGGGACAGCCCGGGAACAAAGTCATGAACTGTGGCAGGTGCTCCGAGGCAGTTTCAGTCAGTGTATTTGTAAAAAGAGCCCCAAGCATATAGTTTTAAAGTTCACAAACTTCTTTAGTGTTGCTTTGAAAATATTGGAAATTCCTGACGTGGTGCAGCCCCTAAACCGACATGAAAATACTCAGAACACAATGCTCTGATGGGAAAAAAAAACAAATCCTCAGAAGATCCAGAAAAAGATACAAAATGAAATACTGTCAGATCTTTTATTCTTTCCTCATCCTTCCTATTAAAACATATTAATCCCTGGTTGATTTCACATTATTAATGGCCATTACATTCCTGGCCCTGTGAAATGATGACTTCTCCTCTATAGCCACCTTTTAGATAAACATTATGGCTCAGCGTGCAACAATGAATTAAGTTGAAGAACTGTTTGATTGATCTTGTGCACAGAATCAGATGTGATTTGTGAATGAAAGCTGACTTGATCTCATTTATCGATGATGATAAATCAACTAAATTCATAAATCCATGGAGTTTTAGTTTGGCATTTGTCCACTGGGTTTAAAGAAGGCTGGAACTACCAATGGAACACAGTTTTAAAGTATTCCCCCTCAATGCCAGCACTACATTTTCCCCTTTCACCTTCCCGTGAATGTTGCTAGGCGAGACAATTGCTTTTTACCCACTCCTCCATGACAACTCTGTAAATGATCCCGGACCACATGTGCTGCAGGCGATCTGTGCCAGGTCTCATCCAGATGCCACCGCTCCCTCTCTTCTCGTCCCTTTTAGGTCATCAGCTCAGACATCTTATCAGCTCCTGTAAAGAAAGAGACGGCTCTGGGATGTTTGTATCTGCCCTTAAGCATGACAAAAAAAAAAAGAGTTCTGTCAGAGGCAAAGTATCTCTGGTGTGCTTTTTGGGCCGTCCTCGTTGTGTGATTGAAGTAGTTGCTGGGTGTAAAAACAATGAATGTGAATAGAGTTTGTGACAGCGAGCCCAATTAAACACGTGGACTTACGCATCACTTCAAAAGAGGCATTTTGGCAACAAGAATAGAGTAGAATCATCTAAGGCGCTGTGGTGGTGGTCTATGTGCTCATTCCCATCCAAATGTTCTGAGGGACTCTTTTGTGGGTTACCAGTCACGTCAGCTGACACACACGCTGTAAACCTGTTGTTAAGGCAAGGGACGGCAAAAAGACAAGAGCTTTAAGGATACACATGGGGACACATACAGATGTCTTCAAATGATCTAATCCCAGCCCAGATGTCAATCTGGTTACAAATCTGTGTTATGAGCCATTCACATTCATCCAGCCAGCATCTAAATCTAACGTCCACCATAAAAGCAGAAAGTTTCGATCTCATGCAGAAGAGGGAAGGGAAACTTTATGGGCCGAAATCTCTTTCAGACATGTCTGGGTTAAGAGGGGTAAAGCAGCTCTGTGTGGGATGACTTGATAAAATGTCTCTTCTGTAAAGGCCGATACTTGGTATGAAGAAAAAATTAAATAAATCGCTGTTTGAGTAGTCCGTAGAATTCATATCTGTGTTTTGTATTGTTCTGGCAGGTTGCTCTGACAGTTTTCATCTTGAAAGAGTCAGCACCTGGAGGTGGAATATTTATGTTTCTAGGTGAGGGGCTGGCTGCTGCTCCGTCTTACTGTTTTTTACTCTGATTTGAGGGGAGTTTCTGTGCAAAGATAATACACAAACCATCTGACCTTTTAATTACTGATGTGGGACTAAGGTGTGCAGCCAACTCTGGCTGCTTTACTCTTCATGGCTCTGTGCATTTCTCTGTAGCCTATGCTATATGCTGCCTGGAGGGGAATAAAAATTCTAATTAACCTTAACATGCCCTATAATTAACCATATGTGGGAAAAGTTTGAGGTTGGCTAATTTAAACAGATTTAAAGCAGGCAAAGCAGAGCGATTGAAATGTAGATAAATTAATGGAATAAAAGGTCAGTTAAAGACATTTTGACAGCCAAATGAAATATGTCTTTAGGCTAAACAAGTTTGTGCTATGCCTGACTTACCTTGGCACTCTGGCTAATTCAAAAATTTACATAGACGTAATGATTTGGACGAAGCTTGTGGTGCAGCTGCTGGTAAAGCATTTGCTCCAAAACGGAACGATTAAATAGATTTATTCATGCCATGGCCATTTAGCTGGAAAGGCAGGAGGTTTCTTCAAGTAGGGACTTCTTTGAAGTGAAGAGAGAACTGCAGAAATCTCCTCAGCAGCTGTGCTCTCCCCCTGCACAGGTTCAGGCTTTGAAATGTCTCCATCAGCTCATCAGAGGAGGCCAAAAGCATCTTTGGCATTCTGCATGTATTTTCATATTGTTGGCACTTCAAGGAAACCCTTAAGATTTAGAGGAAAACATTAACGGGCTTTCATCATGCATTTGAGATTCTGCGTAATCCAAATTCCACATATATACGTGCCCCTCCAGAGCGCCCCCCCCCCCACCCGGCCCAGGCTTTACGCAGAGCAGGCCGCGGAAATGCCATTAGCCAGTAACCTCAAACATAAAGACAGAGTGGTACAGAGATGTCTGCCTGTGCCCGTCTGGGTCAGCCAGTGTCGGGAAAAGTTCAGCTAAATGAGAGGAAGTGAGACGAAGTTCCTCCATAGCTTCACAAACCTGCAGTCGGTTCTAACCTGTGCAGAGGATCACAGGTCGCTTTGAAGTGGATGCAATCCATTTCAGCATGTCAACACACCAGCTCTCAGTGTTTCAGCAACTGCCACAGGAAGCATCGGGCTACACAGTCATCATTCTTAAAAGTTGGCGGGGTCAGCTGCTATCTGCTGCGGGGCCACGTTACAGGATCGCTCTGTCTGTGACGCTAGCACTCAGAGGCTTTAGGAGGTGAGGCCTGCTGTAGGGATCAGACAAAGACAACTCTCTGGAATGATCTCTTGACTTAAGCTGGATAAGCTGGTTCTGGTTGTCTTATCGTGGAAATTGTGTCAACATTTTTAGTCCGAGTTAATTCCGATTCTTCAGAGATGCTTGAATGTTAACCTTGGAAAAGGAAAAATGTGTTTAAATGCACATCAGCAACACATCACAGAGGCAAAGATAAAGTACTTTTTTTTTTTTGTTTACCCAATATTCCTTTTGTTAGCTAAAACAGATCCAGAGTTAAACTATCTGACTCTTTTAATATATTTTAAATGTGACTCCAATTTGGTTGCTACATCATATCTGACACATTAGACCCTTCAAATGATGTTAAGTCTGCAAACCAAGACTACAACTCACTGTCTTTAAGACTAGACTATGTTCAATGTATATTCAACAACACAAAATCCACAAAGAGAACATATGCCAAGATACTCCAGATGCTTTTGGTATCACTGTCTAAGTCTAACCCAATAACCCAGTTATTGTGTGTGTTTTCCATTCTCCATCCCACCCGAATGCATTCAAAGAATCCCCTTTCACAAATCTTTCAGATTGTGTTGTGTAACCACCGTCTCTGTTATGGGGGGCTGTTTTCTACTTGTTCTTGGATGTATAGAGGTCACCCTCTCTCTGGCTTTCATAAGTAAAGTCCCAGCTGCCATCGACCACACAGTTTTCTGATTGTGCAGCTTGGATCAGACTCGGGATATGCTGTTTATTTTCATTTCCCTCACGGACATTTGTTCCAAACCTAATTGTGTGACAACGTGTGCAGCTTACTAAAAATCTGTTTTCCGGGAAAATGTTGAGTCATATTTCATTTTTTTCTCTGGGCCCTCCCGGCTTCTCGTGCTGTGTGAGGAGTTAACAACAAGAGGAGGAGGATTTTTTTTCCCCCCCTGATCTGTGATCCGTGTCTTGTTTTCTATTCACTTCTAGCCCTTTGGAGGGGACGGCTGGTGTGACACCATCAACAACAGGGCCTACTGTCAGTATGATGGAGGAGACTGCTGTCCATCCACGCTCTCCACCAGGAAGGTACACTCATCTAGAGAAAGAGAGATCACAGACTGTCACTTTGGTAACACTGGCTCTGTCTTTTATCAGATTTTAGAGTTGTGTCCAAAATAATATCTCAGAATTTTCTGTCCTCTTTGTTGTAAAGTGACTGAAAGCTGAGGCTGAAGATGCATTCAGAGTCACAGTCTGTCTCTTTTGACGTAGAACCCCACGTCTCTCGGCTCTCTCCCGTTAAGGACCGGGCCTACTTAGTCCCCCTCGTCTGAGCCTAAAACAACACAGAAGGCTTGTGGCTACAAGTTTTTCCACTCAAACTGTAAATAAGCAGGCTTTCGTCACACTCCACACTTCCTCGCCTTGCACCTCTGCAGAAAATGCCGCTGAGGGTCAGGTTACTTCTCCGTGCAAAATAAAGCAGCTTTTGGTTGCTGCCTTCAAACCAAACACGTTTTCTATTTTCGGCCTGATTTGTTTGAGGAACACTGCGAGTGTCTGTGTTTATCCGTCCGAACATACGCTGACTCGTCAGCGCTCGCTACGAGGTGCACATCTATCACATCCCACTAATTGCTCTGAATGATCGCTGCGCGTATTGGGTGGCCGAGAGGAATGCTATGAATAATAATGAGCGAGCCCAGGTTGGGCCGGGGGGGGGGGGGGGGAACTAGGCCACTCATTTCCTCAACTGCTTCTGGATAAACACATCTATTTTCCTACTTTCCGTGCTTTCATGAGAACGTCTCTCCCATGTGGACATTTGGGATCTCCCCCCTCCTCCAATATACCCTATTTGGCTACTGTACAGCCACATATTCATGACACTCATCCAGGGGGCCCTGCCTATTAATCCCTGTGGCCTACAGCTGGCCAGGCCTCCGCTGTCTCCTCCATGTCCGCGGCACGCCATGACTCACTGGCAGCTCCTTCCTCAACGGATAAGGGGTTCAGCGAGTGTGTAGCTGCCGTCATAATAAATGAGCTGCCAGACTGCCACTAACTGCTCTTTTACAAGGGAAGGGGGGGGGGGGGGGGGGGAGGGTACGAGTGCGGGAGCAGAGAGGTGTCTGATGGCCTGCGGTTCAGTCGCAAATATAAAACAGCAGCTTAGTGAGCAGAGGCTCGTTTTCAAGGAAGTAAACGGACGTGAGAGTCAGATCTCTCCATCTGGACGTATGCAGGTGTAGGAAACGAGAAGGTTCAGCCCACATCAAATGTGCTGCTGGCGCTTAGAAAAGCTGCGATGGTCTATTTGAATTGGTCTCAGGACGTGCCCATTAGGGGGAAAGCGGGTTAGGATACCACATATTCTCTGTGTTTGAGCTGCTCAGGTCTGGACGGGTCAGGAGGGCATCGCTTTTACGGGGATTTGGGAAGTAGAGATACAGCCAAAAAAGAAGAAGCTCCAAAAAGAACAGATCTGATTTGACACCCCATCAATGGAAAATGTTAATAGGAGTGTTTTGCTGAAGATAATGCTTCATAAAAGCAGTGAGGACATTGCATGCAAAGGGGGAATGCGTCACCCTGGAATGCTCTCGTCACACACGTTCTTTTGGTCAGTGTGTAGCCGTAAACAGTAGGAGGCCACTCTGCAAACACGCACAAACGCACAAACATTTGGCTCTGGTTCCTGCAGATCAAGCAAAAAGAGCCTCTTCCAGTTGTTGTTATGTGGGTTCTGAAGTGGAATATTCTTTGGCACAATGGGTCTGGTAGGGAAACATTTAATGGAGGCACCTATTGGTCTTAGCCGGGCAGCTAAAGCGCTCTGAGAGGCCATCACACCATCACCATCCACCCTCCAGAAGTCAGAAAGCTGACAGGCCGCCGCCTGCTGCTCGCCATGCCTGCCGTCATCCCTATTTTCTTTCTCTGCCTCCCACTCTCCTGTCTTGCTTTCTTTCTCCCAGTCTTCCCTCTCACTCCTTTTCTCCGGGAGCAAATGTTTACATTTCTTGCAACAGACTGCTTCACGGGGCACCAGAGTTTATTTTGCAACCTGTGGTGATGGCTCGCTTCCTAGACAAGAGCTGGCAGTGTCTTGTTGTTGATTCTTAACATGTGTTCATCCGTTCACCTCCACGGTGGTGTGGTCCTCCCTCCTCTCTCCACTGACCCGCAAGATTTGCTTGCCGCTCAAAGGCCACGTTGAAGCGTTTGACTCGCGCTTTATCGACCTCCCGGGGGCCATTGGAGCTCTCTTTGAAACCGTGAGGAAAGGCAGCGAGTACTGAGGGGTGCTTATCTTTCACTGCAACCACAATGCTAGTTGATCAGGGCCACCAAATGTATTCTTTATTGTCTGTTTTTCCCATTCAGAGTCGTGCTCTACTCTGCAGTTGAAATGTAACAGCCCAGCTGGGAGGCCCTCTCACTGACTGGGCTTTTACAGAGACTCCTGATGTAATGGTTCCCTTCATCCAGGGCTTTTCATAGCTCTTTTCATTGGTCTTAGTCCACTTACTCGCAACGCAAGAGGCTTTGTTGTCCGTCCAGCTTCTGAGCGAATGATCTGCCGTCGGTCTGGGAAGCCGAGTACTGAGCGACGTGTTTGTTTACCCGCAGGTCATCCAGTTTGGGGTGGACTGCAGCGAGGACGAGTGCACTTGCCGTGATCCGGACGCCGAGGAGAACAAGAACAAAGTCAAACACTTGGACAAAGGAGGTGGAGCTGGAGCCGGGACACAATAAGACGGAGGGATTAGGGACGCTGAGGAAACAAAGAGTCAAACCACAGACAACACACCACAACGTCAACACCAAAAAAAAAAAAAGAAGTCTGATTTTTAACAGTTTTTAATGTGATTTAAGATAGACTTCATACGATAAGAGGCCGCTTTTATGTCATCGTAACAGATTTTATTGTTAAATTGAATCAAATATGAGTCATGCTGGTTTTAAAACTTTCTTTCCTGTGTTCGGTCCAGCCAAAATAATATCCACACATGGATACAAACATTTTCTTTCCCTGTTAACAAGTTGAAGCTTGTCCTCACAGTAAGAGCTGAGAATGTTTTGAAGATTAGATGCTAATTGACTGCAGCTCCTATCCTCCAAAAATCAAGTCATCATAATTAGATCAAATCACTGTTGTGGATGTCCTCAAGTGCTTTTCTGGACTTGATTAGTTTTGGAGCAGAGCAAGGGCTGTGCCTGAGAACTGTCCAGTGCATGAGAGCGCTGCTAGTTATGTAAGAGGAGGCATATCTGTACAGACTAACATGTATAGATAATATATTTGGATCAACTTAGCATATCTAGTTGGCCAACTATTAGTCACAAAGGTCAATATTCTATATGTTTATATTACATCCACCATCAAGTATTAGAGGAAACTTCACCGAAAATGTATGGGGAAGTCTTTATCTTCAAATATTGGCTGTAAGACGTGAACACTGTCAATACCACTGAGGCAAATCTGCACATACAGTAGAGAAATGCTGGAGCTTACATAATAAAAACTGAGATCTGAGAAGACAGTTCCCACTCGTACCCTGTCACTACATGTATATTACCTATGACAGCATAATCCAGTTCTTTGTGATAATTTACTGTTCTTTATATTCTATGAAATTAAATAGCAGCTTTATATGGGCCCTGGAAATGTGCTTCTTCATTTCTGTTCATTCAAAAAGCATGTGTTGCTCTATTTGCATGTAAATTCAACATTGGAAAACATTCAGGGGTGGTCCCATCTCCTTAGATCGAGAATAATTGTTTCAAGCATGTGGGAACAAATAATATTCAGTAGGTTTAGAAAAAGGTCCACTCAGCCATGTCTCATATAATACTTTTTATTTTTCTCAGAAGTAGCAAAGATCAAAGTGAAAAAAGTTTAGCTCATGATGCCACGTAAAGTACATTACGGACTATTAGTCATGCAGGTAGAACTGGTTTTACATATTTCTCAGTGTAAAACAGCTCTCTGAATTATTGCCCTCAACACTTCTCTTAAATTTCCCTCTGACAAATCATCTAAAATCATCATCTTTAAGATAATTAATATTAAGATTGGATAGTTGGATTGACCTGCAAAGACTACAATACACGGTATATATAATAGGACATTACTTTATACTATAGCACACGTACATGTAAAATATCACCAGTTGTACATATATATATATACACAGGTAAAACACTGAAATGTGAAGCGTTTATGTCACACTTTGCTGGCTATACAAAAATCTACAAGCATAAGTTTTAGTATTCACAAATTACACTTGTTAAATGGGAAAAAAACAATGTATATTTGCATTTCTTTGACAACATGGCCACTGCAAACAAAGCAACATGACGTAAAGTAAAAGTAGATTTTAATAGGCAAAGAGAAACATTTTCCTACGGAAAAATATCCCACGAAAACAAGGTTGCTTTTCTGTTTCAGGTTCCGTACAGACAAATCGTTTTTTAGCAGGTTTTGATCGATCACACAAGGAGTAAACCGATGTCTCTTGGATTGTTGCTACTTAGCACAACTCATTTACAACAACTTTACCTCTAAGTACGAACCATCAATACTACATTCAGTTATATCATTTTTATGTACAAAGTATCTTTTACATGCAGATAAGATTAATTTTGGCCTGGTTCTGGCTAAAATCTCCCTGGGAGAGGTTCATTAAGGTTTGTTAGGGTAGTTTTTTAAGGGTTACAAAAAGACAAATATGGCAACTTTCAAAAGTAAAATATTTTTTTCCCTCTTTCAAGGACAATAAATACATCAACATCAACACAGATGCTCACGCGTCTTTATATTGGCATTGGAAAAATGAGTCAAGATTGGAAAATATCAACATATCAGATATAGATGAAACTATCTGACTATCAGAGATGCTTTTTATACATGCTTCATTCTCTCCTGCGTGTCCTTTATGTGCACAACTTATACAAATGGAGTTTTAATGCATGTCTGTACTGGACTTTGCATTAATCTTTTTAACGATTTAATTACAGAAGAACACCTTTTGTTTAGACACACAACTTGTGAGAGGGAAATCACTGGAATAGAGCTGAGCTCTCTGCTGAAACCTGCATGCCCTGATGCCAGAAATCAGTGGTCAGTTTTTATGAATGTAGTCCTCTAAATCGTGCAAATACTTATATATATATACCTATATATATATTTTTGTTAGATAAAATCAGCTCTGTCCACATCTCCCATGATATCTGAATATGTTAATGAAATGACCAAAAGTCCTTGTACCTGGATGAACCTAAACTTTTTCCCGCTTTCTGAAAAATATTTTAATTGTTAGAAGAAAAAGCTGTTGTTTAGTATCACCATCACAATCAAACACAAAAGCAAGACTTTTCTACCCCCCCCCCCCCCCACCCGGATTCAAACCAATTCTTATGAATAATTCAATTCTTCGTAACTGGGGTTGTGCTCTTAAAATTCTACTAGTTATCAAAAATATTTTACAAAAAAACTAAAAAGAATAATGTTGATTTGTTTGCATCCATGTCTAAAAATGTCAAGATTTCAAGAGAAATAGGAATTGATTTTAGTTAACAGATAAGTTGATCTCTAACAGATTCCAACAGACATCCAGTTAGTCAGATATTTACAGTAACTTTGCCCAAATACCACAAATCTGTATTGAGTCTTAGTCTTCTTTTAAAGAGAGGCATTTAAACATTTCAAATAAAGGACAGCAAAGGGAGATTAACAAACACAATATGAGGCGATTACATTTCTAATCTTCAGAGACTACAATTTTACACAGTTTTCTAAACAAATGTTACTCTCAATAATACATTATTTCTTAAATCAGTATGGTAAACAATGTAAATGCCATTTTGAATAATGCATTGCATTTTGAACAGCGCCATGTGTTGTGTAAATGTATATAAAACCTTTCTTTTACATACTTTTGTGTAACTGTTTTGGTCAGTTTGGATCCAAACAGAAACTCTTCTAGACTTTTAGAGCTCCTTGGGCTCACCGTAGTCGTTATACATGACCGCGAGCGTCTGCTCATCGCAGGCCTTGTGCACGTCCTGGCCCATGTCCGACCAGTTGAGGCCGAAGGCTTTGGTATCGGTGTAACGACAAGACAGGAATTTCAGAGACATCCTGCGGAGGCCAATCTTCGGCTCCTGGAGGAGACCTTTGCACCAATGGGAGAGTTCGTCCAACTGGGACAGGATGAGTCCGGCTTTTCTGTGGGGAAAAATTAAGTGGACAATTTAAGCACATTTCCAAGAAATAAATGATAAAATTATGCAGCTGGTTAACAGGCAGTGTCTGTTTTAGAGGGCAGAAAGTGGATTTAAACTGTGCTTCACTGAGAGGCTAAATATAAATGGATGCTGCAGAAAAGGGACAAAATGAGATGAGATTAAAAAACGTGTTTAGATTAAGACAACAATGGCGTATGGCACTGGAAAACCTGTGAAAACACCCACAACATAGTAGACATGTTGTAGCGTTATTTAGCCACAGCAGACTAACGCCACAGAAACAAAGCCGTTTCATTTTTACCCCGAAAGGGCTGCTGAAGACAGCACATTCAGTTTCTACCTTCATAACCGAACCGGTTACTACGTACACCGTTTTCACAGCAGCCCCTTTATGGGGGCAAACCCAGGCGGTCCTAATGATACTTACGAGGCTCTGTGCAGAGCGGTAATTAATGTAATTAGTACCGCCTGTGTTTACCCACTCCTTCATGTCAAATGGCTGCAGTGAAAGTGCTCTATTGTGTCCCGTCCTGATAAAAACAGAGCAAGAGCTCTGGCAAAAACCCCACCGAATAAACTGAGCAAAAAATAAATGAATAAATAAAAACGGATTTATTGAGGAGGTTTTTGACATATTCCACAAGCGTTGTTGTCGAGCACAAATGATCCTCAGAAATACTCTTTAGAGGATATGATGAAGGCATTCGCTAAAGCACAAATTAGAAGCGCTTTCATCCCTGTCTGCAGCTAAGGTGGGGCATCCTTCCCCAGGTGAGGGGGCAATGCCACCACTTCCCTCACAGACCTCTGTTACATTTCCACACGGACCAGGAATTAATGCGAAAACTCAAAAACAAAGCTCAACCTCCATCTGCTCTGTGCAACACTACCGCCATTTTTAGTTTAATCAGCCAATGACAGCAAATGTTTTCCCCTCTCTCTGCACTCCCTGGTTTTTAACTGATAACTTCTCATCTGACATAAACTATTCTGTAAAATAAGAAAAACCTACAAGTCCCAGATGGTATATTTAGATTTTTCAGCTTTGGGTTCTGGTGCTTATTATTCCCTATTTAATGCCCTTTAAACCCCCCGCTGGAAAAGGCAGATGCCTGTTCTGAGTCTGGTTCTGGGAAGTTTTTAGCTTCCTCTCTACATGCCAGAATAGGATTATGGATCAAACATTCAATCCAACCTGTTGATTTCTACAGTTATGCCATTTTTTTTGGCTTTATACTGTTTTTGTGTATTGAACTTGATTAATTTGAATTAATTGGATTATGAATTGATCACAATGAATTTGGGCGGCATCGCTGAGGTTATTTTAGATGAGATGAGCTAAATAAAATGAACTTGACTGGAGGACCAGATCAAAATGAATGTGCTGCTATTTGGATCACTTTGTTAAAAACACACTCTGTTCTCTCATAAAACATTAGAAATGTTCAAGACGGATACAAACCGGCAGCCTGCGTTTTAAGGATCTCCCATATTTCCCTCTATTTAAAGGTTGACTGAGCGTGTGATGATGTGAGCTAAACTGGACTGTGGGTGTTAATCACAGGGACACCGCTGTAAGGTGCACGGTTACTGACACATTCCCACTTCCACCCAAAGCACACAGCGGCTGCGACTGGGATGGATGACAGTTAAAACAGTCCGAAACGAATGAATGAAGACACCAACGGCCATGGAAGGTGAACAGTCGGTCCTGTGAAAGAAAGCAGCTCTAATACCGCCGAGAGGCCGAAAAGAGACCATGAAATGCTCGAACCTGTCCTCTGGCCAAACCAGAGCAGCTGAAAAATCATCGGTACGGGTAACCCGAAGCACAGAGGTCACATAAAGACGTCTCTTAGCGACGGTGGATGTGATAAATAACCATTTAGCCCTGTTCAGCCCTCGTGGTGAAACTTTGTCAAGTGTTTGTCTAAAGTCGAGAAATGGCAGCAGGAGAGGATTTCACTCATTCCACAAACATTCTACGGCCAACCAGCAGCTCTACCGCACAGCGTCGCCACTCCACAACGCCAAGAGGCAGCAACAATGCCCGGGAAAACACACAACGACGGGCTCGCCATGGCTCCAAATAGGCAAATAGAAGCAGAATATCTGAAATATCCGGTGCGCTGGAAGACATGGCGTCTTTCCGTTTGCCACAGTGGATGCTGATGATGTCACGGTGCTGTGGTGGGGCAGTTGTATCTGTTTAAGAGAGGCCATTTGCACAAAAGAAATGTAAACACAAAAACATGCGTCACTATGTAATGTAATAAATACCACACGATCTGGCCGGGACTGATTTGGAGTTTGCTCTGGATCGGAACTTTAGTCGGGGATAAAAGCAGACGTTGGGAGTAAGCAATGAAAGATGTTTTTTATTTGCCACCCGAGTGTTCCAGTCACTGTGGCAAGCTAATATCCGCTCATCCAACTCCACTCAGATTAAAACCCACAAGTCGTTTCTTTCCACTATTGACTTTGGTGATAAGCAGCAGTTCTGTTTCGTTCTGCGCTGACAAGAACAGGGAACTAATACGGACAGTTTAGCTCTGGAAAAAATCCCTTTATTTCCTAATTGTTGTTTCTGAAAAAATGCTTTTATAATTGTCCTCAGTTTTATAAGACCCCATAATTCAAACAAATGTCTGGGAGGCTGTTGATATATCAGTTTGAAAATCCTTTATTTAAGATTTAGATTTAGGATTTTTTTTTCCCAATGCGCAGTTAGTGCTAGTTCATGGGATACACATAAATTTAAACAGAAAACAGTGTATCCTATTAAATTATTATCGGTGTTGAAACACTGTGCGCAGACTGATACAGAGCAGGACAACATCCACTTTGCTCCTGCATATAAACAGAGCAACTATGCTAACAGTCTTGATTATATTTTGTAACTGAAACCAAAGAGAGTCCATTTAATGACGTCAGTCTTGTCGGGTAGCCTGAAAGCAGACCAGAACCCCTGTGTTGTCTGCGCACACTGCTGCCATGCAGTCACTCAGACCCTTTTCTGAACCCTCTATATGTCCCCAGTACTTGGCCACAGATTTCAGAGGTCTGAGGAAATTGGAATATCTTTTTGCTCCGAACAAAAGAAAAAGTGGCTTGTTATGCTGACATTTTTCAGAAAAATGTAATATTTTGAACGGTTGTTGTCGTAAATCCCTGTTCATGTGGACAAAGGAAAAAGAGGGGGAAATAAATAGCCATCTATCTATTAACTATACCCACTTTTTCCAGTCCGGGGCTGCAGGGAGGCCCGCTCTCTAATCAATCACAGGGCCACATAAGAGACAAACATGGCAAACAACCATGAACGCTTCCACTTACTAGTAGGGTCAATTTAGAGACAGCAGCTAAGCTAATGTGCATGTTTGGGACTGTGGCAGGAAGTCAAAGTATGTGCAGAAAACCCGTGCACACAAGGGGGAAACATGCAAGCTTCACATAGATCGGCCCCGGAACCGATTTGAACCAGGAAACGGCCCAAAATAATTGGAAAAAGAGTAAAATATTCTTTAGTTCATCAAAGGGTATGGAGATCAACCAAGGACACAGTCCAGGCTGAAAGAGCCAGAAAAAAGGATTTTCTTTCGGTCCAGCCAAAACATCTACTGTTTCTAAATCAACAGCCAAGCAGCATGTCTAAATGATGGGTATTCCCACGGCGATGACAAGGTCTGGCCCTCGGGTGGGGAAGTGTCAAGACTTGGAGAGACAGCCTCTGTGTGTGTTTATAATTTGAGAGAAAGCACCACGCAGTATTGCCTGAAAAAGGAAAGACAATGGTCCCGCTCAGGATGCCAGTCTCCTCCGTGAGATCTGATATGTTTCTGAAAAATAGCTAATCTAAATATCTGATGCCGCAAGAAAGATAAAGCTACATTTTTGCCTCCATTTGTCTCCAGATATTGCTTACTTTTCAGATAGGAGTTTACACTGAGTTAGAGCCTGAGCTGAGCTCTTATCTGTATTTTGACTTGCTAATGAAAATCTAGTTTATTCTATCCTCATTGTTTGTGACAGAGAAACTGGGGAATAACAGATGAGCCGAGGATGAAACTGAGCGTTTGTGTGTGTCTGTATGTGTGTTTGTGTGTGTGTTTGTATGTGTATTTGTGGTCCTCCTCCTGTTTACTGTCGGCGGTACCGCAGATGCATTGCTTGGATGGGAGAGGTAAATTCTTTCACAATGGTGATTTAAGAACAAACCACACCAAAAGAAACTTGATGAGGACTGTTTAGTAAATAATTGGGACATTTCAAAGACATACCATCCACTAATTTGGTGCCAATTACAGTGACATGCGAATGTCACTGTAATTGACTTCTCTAGGTCTAAATTTCTTTCTTTGCCTGTAGCAAACTATCAAAGTATAAACTGGATTTGAGAAGGAAAACGTACAATAAAAATAACAATTTCAACATATTTTCTGCAAAACTGCCATTTTAAGTCTGTCTTCTGTGGTTAAAAACAACAACTGAGGCAAAGGACCCACTGAGATAATTTAATTTAGTAACCCTCCAAAGCTGGTATCAGATGTTGTCTGAAATCAGACTAAATGTTTATTGCATAGGGTTTTTTAAGCCACTCAACCCACAACAGTGCAGTTAGAGTTAAAAATGTTTTAATTGGTTTGGGTTCATCCCAGTCTCAACATGTACCAACGACGGTTTCCTTTTCCACTAGCACCAACTCAAGAGTGACCTTTTTGTGCATTTCCAGTGGGTGCTGGAGCGCTTACACTTTTAGCATCGATTCGGAGCAATCACAGTCCAACTTGAACCGTTCAGTCAGTATGTCGTCTTCATGATGTCCATCATCAAATTTATGGCGACAACTCTGAGGAGTGTCACACTGAGTCCATGAAAGACTGAGTGTGATGCTCAGAATTTACACGCCAGAAAAATGGAAAGCGACGGCATATGAAGAAAACAAACTAAAGGGAGGTTTGACCAAAAACAGCAAATAACCCACCTAAAATAAATAAGGTGACAATTTGTTCAATTTAAAAAAAAAACCAACAAGATACCAAAGCTGAAAAAAAGGCGTACGTGTCACACACTAAAAATGTTGCATGTCTGAATCAACCCTTTTGATAAAAAGCTTCAATTTGGAAAATCTTGCCTCAGCGTTCATATTGTGTTGCAAACAAATATTCTGGTAGTTGAGTAATAGTGAGTGGAGTAGGTGTGAAGTGAGTTATAATTCCTATCCGTGTTGGCTACTTGTGCTCTGAGACTGAAAGAATGAAAAAAAAAAAAGGTGACTGGTTGGTCAAACACTATTTCTCAACAAAACATCAATGCAACACCACTGATTAATAATTCAAATGACATAGAAACAGATTTGTTGTGTTTAAAAAAAAAATCAAACCTTCAACCTTGTGTATTCATAATGGGTCTTGTCTGGATAAGATTAGAACTCTCCCCACATTTAGAGTCAGCCTTGGTTGGACTGAACGACAGTGATCAAGTTGATCTTTGAAGCCTCTGCACAGCCGGGCCAACGTCAACAGCGAACGCTCGAAAAAGCCAAAAGCTTTGCTCGAGCATTATTTTCATTTGCTAGAATGATATCAGTAGTATTTTCGTTCTGGCGTTGGTGCAGCCATTTTTCTGATGCATTCCTATTTCCCAGCGGTGGAATAATGTCAGAGACACGGACGGCCCGACGCTGTGGGGAGGTTGTCAGCGCAGCGAGGGGCTCCGGGGTCATTAACCTCTTTGCTTGCCTTCATGCTTGCAACAGTAGATCACATCCAGCTCAAGTTTGGTATTGAGTCTTTCCTCACACCAAACGAGACACACAGGAAAGCCTAATGTTCATTTGATGACTTGTCTAAACAAAACATGTTTATACTTCCTTCCCCTGTTTCCAGGCCTCACCTTGAATGCACTTCTCTGCTTCTTCTCCAGCTAAGAGCTGCCTTTATTATAGGTAATCATCCCTCCCTTTAACCAAATTGGGGCACTGTTAATGTAAGTGTATTTTAATGGAACACTTCAGAAGCAACTCCATCAATTACATCAACTCTTTCCAGCATGGTCCCTATTAAAACCAACTTTTCATTTAGGGTGGGGGAACCCGCGGATGCAGAGAGAAACACACAGAATTAAGGGAGCCTTGGCTAATCAGTTTCACCTGCCAAAGTGAAGGCATGCACCACGGACTGCTGTTTATTGGTGCATTTTATATCAGACACATGGCTCTGTTTAGAAAACATTAGGCTACACTTTTACATAATGGTAGTTGTATTTTCTGCGGGGGGTGGGGTGGGTGGGGGGAAGCTTCTACACAGTGATGTTGAAGAGGTTTAGATGCTGAACTCAGTTTCCCAGACACTTTAACAGGATTTCTGCTGTAACTTCAATTCCCAGTGACAGAGACGGTACTTTGGAGGCCGGGACCCAAACACTGGGATAATGTTTGATATTTATTCACTAGGGGGCCTTTCAGGTCTAACTCTAACCTCAAACTAGTGTGTTTCTGCCAACCAAAGATAAAAGCAACACTCACACAAATGGAAACCTCTCTTTCCTGTCACATTTAAATAAGGGCTTCTCAGAAACCTGAATAAATGGTATCGTGTAATGGTTTAACTTACAATGAGTTAAACCAAGCCTCCTGCTGTGTCCTAACTAACTGAACTGGGACTTGAAGTCCAAACCCGGACCACAACCTATAATCCCAACCACAAGGGCTACTCATATACCAACCCTGACCAGGAACTCTAACCTGAGCCACATGGTGGGCTGGACCTCTAACCTGAGCTCTGAGATTAGAACTGTTAGGTTTGAAACAATGATGGCTTCTTTATTTATTTCTTTCTTTTTTGGCCCTTTGTTAAGGTTAAAAACTGTGTTCACATCAAACTGTGATCCATTATGTCTGCCTGACATGGGGCAGAGCTACAGGGATTTGGATATTGTTGAGTTCTTCTGATAGATTAGTGATCAAGCTGAATTTGATGATCAAATTGCTTGCTTAAATGCACGTCTGATCTGAGGAGATTACACTGGAAATCTGTGCGTTTCTGAAATGCAAGCCGGGCTCATTTTGTCTGACAGTCCTGCTGCTTTGTGTCATTTGCCTCATCCGTTGCCTCAAACAGAAGATCAGTGTCTGAATTTACCAAAGTTCTCCCAACTCTTTAGCTGTGCCTTTCTTGTTAATCAATTTTCATGTGGTGGGAGAAAGGATGAGCTCTGTACCTGGGCCCGAGCTCGTCCTCACACCTCCAGGTGAATTCTCCAAAGCTCTCGTAGCGCTGGTTGTAGTGGTAGAGCACCCGGTGCAGCGTGGGGGCCCCCAGGTCCATCAGGGTGTTGTAGGCTGTCTGCTGCTCTTTCCCGCTGGTGTAACCATTGAATAGATTGTAGATCTTATCTGCAATTTCTGAGAGGAGACACACAATCAATGGTTAGTTCCACTCAGTGGACACCAGCACTAAACGAGAGTTAAAGAACATTTTATAGCACACCACTCACAAAGGATGTCTTTAGTCAGATCGGAGCCAACTGACATCCAAAGAGAGGCAATGGTTTTGTTTTTTCAGGAAAAATTGGTTCAAATCAAACCAGAACTGAAACAGAACTGCAGCCGAACCAGGACTTTTGCAAATAGCTTGAATCTTGAAGGTGGAGGACGCAACAGCAGAGAATTCAAAGTGCATTCATGCAACTTTTAAGTCACAGACAGTATGCGTCTTCCCAACAAATCTGGATGCAAAACAAGCCCTTTGTTTGCTGAATGGCAAAGGCTGCAAACTGTTGCTACTGTAATGTTTGTTTTTGAAAAAGTGATATATTTACTTTCTCCAAAGAGCCATGCAACTCCATACTCCATGCACGTCCATGCACACTATCATGTTTCATGGTAGATCTGTCTGGAGTACTGATATCACTATTAGCCTCTTAAAATCAGATAATTTCAAGTAAAAAGTTTTTAGGTTTATTCAAGTGCAAGGGACAAAGAAAACAAAGTACGTCTAACTTGTTATTAAAAATAAATGCATCTAAAACAACCCCAAACAATGTGACTTTGGCTAGTTTTTAACGGCTTGACTTTGTGAGGCTGGAAACAACGGTTTCCAGCCTCACATCACAGGATTTTGCTTTGTGCTCACTTCCCACTTGAGTGGATAAAATGCAGATTCTCTGTCTTTGGTGATGTTCTCCTCGCTTTGACACCTGAGATGAGGTAAATGTGTTTAGTTCTTTTTATAAATATTTTTTTTTTCAGTGTTTTAGTATAAAGGCATAGGGAATGACTACTAATAAAACCTGTCGAGTCCAGAGACTTTTTAGTTTACTTTAGCAAGTTTTCCAGTAAACCCACAGGTTATCTTTTCTGTTTCCTCAAAAATCCCTTTGTTTTGTTTTTGTCCCATATCTCATGTGTTTACACAAAACCCTTTTCTTATTTCTATGGACTTGTTATTATTTCTGTAGACTTTTCACCTTTTGTATATTTTTATTTTTATAGCATTTTCACTTTTAGATGACTAAGCCAGATGTCATTTTACATGCATATCTTCATAGCAATACCATTTTAAATTTAATAAATCATCACCACAGAAGAAGAAGGAGATTTTTTTTCATCTGTGAAATGTTAATGAGCTTTTTCATAGATCTTCAGTTTAGGAAGTTATCCCTCACTTCTGGCTGATAATAAAATAAGCTGAACTCTGTGCCAGTACAATGGAAGTATTGCATTTCACACCATTCATGCATTTCCAGGCATTAAAATTAACAGCGTAAGCCCAGTAGGATCACACTTCACTGAACGGTGCATTTTTGTAATAGCTGATTGGAAACAGCAGCAGGATCCGCAATAACATCTTTACTATGAAGCCCTCGTCGCAGTGAAAGGGAACCAAATATTTCTGTCATTTTTTACAGTTAACATCCTCATAGAACTTTAGCATACAGTGTCCATAAACAGTCCTGGTCCAGAGAGGGAAACTAGTCTGTGACTATATGACTTCCTTTATGAACTGATTTGACATCTGCTTTAGGAGGTTTCTAAAATTTGTCTCCCTATTAAAAGAGCAAACATCTGCTCTGTAAATGAGCTCCTCTGATACTCGGAACTTCCACCAAATGTATTGATTCTTTTTTCATCTTGAAAACAACTAGGATGTATTGTCAGACCCCCATCGTGCGTCCCGTTTGTTTTTGTGTGGATGGTCTGGAGCTGTTATAAATATCGGATCTGTGGGATCCGCTGTGTCTCACCCTGTGCTTTGACGTCATCCACAGTCGGACACGGGGTTTTGATGGTGACCTCACTCGGACTGGAACGCCGTCCTGTGTTGTCTACTGCCCACAGCCGGAACCTGAAGGGACACCAACCAGAACCCGGTCAGCTGGATTTCCTGTGATGCGTTTCGATGGGTCTGTTGCAGCAAACAGACGCGTGATGCTGTGAGGCTGGATTGTCTAATTGTGCCCTGCTCTGTGAGCTGTGAGTGAATTAATAGCACCACCTAGTGGCCAAAACTCCCCCTTCATGCACCTGCTAAAACAAAGACTGAAACGGGCAAATAAATCTACATGTCATTTAAGCAGAAGAAACTAATCAGTCAGCCAAAGTCTAAGACATTTAACTCTGATGCTGCTACAGAGTGTGTTCTTTTTACCATGCTGCCTTAATAACAAGCCCATGTGTGTCTGCACACGGGTTCTTTTCTCTAAAAACATATGCATTTATATAGGATCTGTCCGTACGGCGGCCATATAAAGTGAGCACGAGCCTGAAGGAGATGTGAGGCCTCGGCTTGCAAAGATGAATGAGCTGTCAGAGAGGACGGAGCGAGCAGGAGTCCCGCTGACTTCGGAATTAAAAGAACATGTGAAACTGCTTATTCAGCCCACATACTTCCAAAGTCATGGTGTTCAATCTGTTGGCCTCTTTCCATTTGAACTTTTTTTGCACAAACCCTGTTTTTCTCTGTGCATCTCTTGTAATGTTTCTTCGTTTTTCTCTCTCGACCTCATGTGTCTGAACCAGTCTTCTCTCCCTCTTTTCATCCTGCCTTGTATTTCCTTTCCAAAATGTGCATATGGCTTCCTTTTTGGCAAGCTCTCGGTGAGATAAGTGTGAGCATGCCTGCCAGTGCATTAAAACATCCGGTCTCGATCACGACATCACCTTGTTGGTCCCCTTTACTCTGCAGGCACACACACATAGGCAGCCGGTTGCTTCGGAAGCCTGATTGGTCGAAATCTATGAATGTTCTGCTGCCTTTTGATATAATAGATTATGTTTGAAAATGTTTTTTAGACTCAAACTACTTGAGTATTCTTAGTAACTCAAGACTAACATGTTGCTAAATAAACCCTTATATAGCTGTTTAGGTTTTAAATGCTGTGCTAACACATTAATTCATTCATTAATTCATTCATTCAATGTTCACACTGCTCGTCTCCAGTCAATCACTGGGCCACACAGGCACAAACAAACACACACACTCACTAATAGAGCGTTCAATTGATGATCTGGAATGTTTCTGGATGGTGGGAGGAAGGCGGAGTACCCAGATTGAACCCACACAGACACACACAGAGACATGCAAACCCCCCACAGAAAGGCTGATGTGAGGCAGCAGAGCCGACTGGGCCAATAGCTGCAAAGAAGAGATACATGACGGCCTCATCGATATGTTTTTGTTTACTAAACCTGACTAAACTCCGTCAAACATGAGAATGATTACTCATTCGGTCACCTGCAAAGTATGCTGACTACTACATTGTAGGTTTCCGGACTGGCACGGTGTGACTCAGTTCCGGCGCTCACAGCTAAAACAGCTGGTGTCAAAATAATCCGGGAAGCCTGTAACTCTCCATCTCTCTCCTTCTTGATTGGTCTAAAAGGCTCCGTCCTGTGGTTCAGCCTGCTTTATCCTGTCTGGATTCAATGTCATTGTCAGTGGCAACAGATAACAGTCATCCCCTCTCGCTGTGGGAGAAATGGACGTGTGGTTTTAAGGAGAGTAGCACAGCGTGAAATGACTGCCGGCTGTTAAACAAACTTTAACAGCAACATATACAATCTACAGTTCTTGAACACTGGAGATCGCGTGCTTTGGAAACGGCAGGGATGGGGAAAGCTGACAATGAGGTCACAGAGCCAACTTCCTCTTCCACTTGAAATGACGTCGTCAATTACAATTCACGTGCAGAAATCAAAATGTTTTTCCAAAGATGAATTTTGGTTTATTTTCTCCACTGGGGTTGCAATTATTGTAATTTTCTCCTGCCGTGAGACACCCCTCCAACTCCTTTGTAGATTTTTGGGACAACAGTGTGGGAAAACAGCAAACAGCACAGGTTTTTTTCACTCGGCTTTTCGAAGAGCAGCTGCAGAGTAAATAAAGTGCACTTTTAAAAAAATCATTATTGGCACATTTGAGCAGAGATTCTTGGTGAGTGTGTCCTTTTTGACTTTTACATGTGCTGTAAATAATGAATTTAGTCTGGACTAAATCATTTCATGTCACTGGTACAAACAAAACAACAATACAATGTGACAATTGTGAACTTGTTTTTATACAGGATGCAAGCAAAAATTCCATATAACTGCAAAGTCAAATATCTTAAAGAATATTTATATATATTTAAAATCCTGTGAGATTATGACTTTGCATGCTCATTGAAAGGATCATCTTGAGACAGAGTAAACTCACATGTATGTGGTGTCCGGCTCCAGGCAGCGGATGATCATGCTGATGGAAGAGGACAGCAGGTTGGGGATGTCCCCTAACATCACGCAGGGAGACCTGGCCCCAGACAGAATGTCATCCACAAAGCTCAGAAGGGTTTCTATAGGGGAGACAGACACATTTCAAGGATATTGCAATTTATTACTACTATAAATATTCACTTCAGACTTTGTTGGGGCCTTTTTACACCTGTACAAAAGATGAATACATACATAAATGTGCATAAATAACTATAAATAAATCTATACATATCTATTTATAGATATTCATATAATGCTTGTTTTCAGTAAGACAAATAGTGCAATCCGGTGTCAGTTTAATGCTGCATGAAGAAACCATTAAACTTGTCAAAATACTAATCAGATGAGCATGGATTTCTCAGACCATCATGCACATGACGGGTGTCCAGTATTTGTAACACATCCAGTCCTTTAAAGATCAAAGGCGTGAAAAGGAGGCTTCATTGCCTGAATGACTCGGTCCAAGCTTGAACGGAGGGCTGGATGTCCCATAAAGCTCATGATTACCTGCAACTTCACCGCTGGAGACTATCCAGTGGCACTTCTATGTTGGCCCCTGAGGACTGAGGGTGCCTGAGTCCTCCCGTTTGAACATTCAAAAGTATGAAGTGAACCCTTCTACACATCAGACACGCATATTGCTCACAAACGAAATCGGCTGAAAAGGCTGCAGTCATTAATGAGTTTGCAGATAAAGGCAGATTCGGAGGCGGCCCTGTCGCCCTCACCTACATAAGTACTCAGCATGCTGCTGCCAGGGCTGGCAGCGACACACACCCCGCCGGCTGTGTTTTCCCAGCTGGGAGCTCGTACGTCAGAAGGCCAATTTGGCCACCGGGGTGTGCATTTCATTTTAACGAGGGAAAACCCTCTGCTTGGAAAAGCCAATTCTGCCAGTGTGCAAAGTTGTGTGAAATGACTGGCTCTCTGAAGTGGTCATCTGTGACCCACCTCGACACAAGCAGGGCCTGTTTGTGTGAGTTCAGACCAGCGATGGATGCCCTGCAGAGCTCACGTAGCGCCTTTTCTTATACAGGCGCTTTCCTTCTGTGTGTGTGAGGGCCTGAGTGTGCGTGTGTGGTGAGTGATGGCGGCTCTGAGGTGGTAACCCTTGTCTTTCCATCAGCCCCCACCTCCCCATGTCGTTAACTGGTAAACAAGTGCCATGGAATTTCAGAGAGCAGGAGCAGGAGTGAAGAGAAAGGTGTGAAACAGCTGTCAGAGAGGGGTGTTTACTCGGTGGTGAGACTGACACACGAGTGAAAGACATGAACACTGCCAGAGATGTAAATGAAAAGTGACATTGTGAAGGTTTGCACCCTCTCTGGAAAGAGCTCTCAGCGGTGAGCTGTGCGCAGCATCAATCTTCATAACAGAGTTACTGTTGACTGAGCATCCCAACATCTGCAATTTAGCTCAGATTTACTTCTGTGCTACGCATCATTCTGCCAGTCTAATGGGGCAACACAAATCCACTCTGAACTCTATTAACTGCTGTCTACATAATACTTATGAACTGTTCATTGCTCAGTAAAATCAGTGCAATGCACGGCATTCTGTTTGGTGGATGGAAAATGGGAAAAGGCAGCATGGAGACTATTATTTAGTTCTTACTGCTGCAGCAGACTGAACAAAAAAAAAAAGAAAAAAAGAAACTTTCTGCGATTCCATTTCTTTTTCTGTCACATCTCACTGCATGACCCCAGAGTCTGCAGAGCTGAAGCAGTAGAACAAAGATTACCCACAACCTTACCACCCCTGTTACACAGCATTGCCCATTTTTATGATGGAGTCATGCTTTGAGCTGTAATAAACCATATGGATAAGTTTGAACTGCTTATGACAAGGGGAAAAAAAACTAGATGCTATAGAATCCAAATCTAAGCGTGAGCAAGAGGCCAATGATTCTTCATTTTTACGGCCCTGACCAGCATAAGCAAACATTGTAGACGGCTCTGACTGGCTGGGCGCTGTTCACTGTTAGTGCCTGTTTGCTAAGGAATGCAAGTCTTCAGTGAGACATTTTCTTTTTCAAATCCAGGGAACTTAAAATTAGAAAATCAGTCTGAGTGGTGGCAGGGAATGTCACCGATTCAGCAAATGGATTTTGTCTGTTAGTTGTAGCTGTCATATCCCAAAATCCACATTCTGACATTCCATAGGAAATGTTTCATCTGTTTATTTGAATTTTTTTGTCATGACCAGCTTGAAAAAGCCACCGGACAGACTGTTAGCTGAGGAAAGGCGCTGAAGTAGGTGATGATTTGGACGGATCACCACATTTCTATGGTTCTCACACCTCCCAATATGCTGTTATTGGTTGGTGTCTGCCACCCAACTGGGGTGTAGCTGCAGCGGGATGTTTCACAGATTGTCTCAAATCTGGGCAATAAGCAGAACAAACAATTATCCCACTGAGATATTTTGTTGTTGTACTTCAAAAAATAAATCATACAACAAAACTGCTTGGTTGTTTTTTGTAAAGGACACACAATGATAACAGCACATAGAAGAGCCAATTGTTCATTCAAACAAGTTGCCAGGTTTTGAAAAACAAAGCGTTTAAGCCAATATTATGAATCTCAGAAAATACATAGTGTGACATGATTCTTTAAGTGGCCAAATGACTATTTCTTTCAGTCTGGCGCAGAAAACACTTGTTAACATTCATATCCTCCACATAGAGTGACAGAAAAGTGTAGCTGTTGTCCTTCTCACATTTTGTGCCCTTATGGATTTAATGGAGTGCAACGCTCTCTGAGCCAAAGCTGCAAACAGAACGGCGAGCTGAGTTAAATTGGATTTATGCTGGTCTGTCTGAAACAACCATTAAACCGCCGCCTTGAACCATTTTGCACGTTTGACCTCACCTGCATCCCTGATCTGAGGTGTGTATTTTTCATTTGGCTGTGTCAAATGGACGATGATTGGAAAATTGTTAGCAAACTACAGATGGGTGATCCATTCATGCATGCTCACATCCCAGAGCGCTCAAACTCCCAAACTGCTTTTCCTGCATGCTGTAAAACTCCAGAGATAGGGCAGGCTTTTTTTATGACTCCTTTCATGAGCCTTTGCTCAAACGAAAGTCAAATGCTCATTAAAACATCGCACTGAAGCAGATATGAAAGTACCTAAGACTAAGAAACAGGCCCCTGACTTCAAGCCCGCCATCTGATTTTTATCCATCCAATCTTTTCTGTCAATCTCTCCATCCTGTCAGCTTTCTATATAAATCCCCTGACTCATCAGAACTGTGGTATTTGTTGTGATATACATCCCATTAACGCCAGTCTGAGGGACTGAGACGTGCATGTCATCGTGACAGAGATGTGTGAGGTGGGTGGTCTGCTGGCCAAAAGAACAGAAAGTGCACCTAATCCGATCCTAACAACCCTCTCAGTCAGAGGAGACCTATAAGACTGTGGACACTGTGTGCTGCCATGGCATTTATGGACGTGACTCAACTCAACGGGGAAAGAAAAGTTTGGCCCCAGAAAAAAACCAAACATGCTGCATTGATTGCTGACAGACGCAGATAAAATTGATCCTGGAAGTAAATCAGAGGTACACTTCACCTCTGATGGCTGCTGACTTGGCAAGCTTTTGGTTAGCGTGAAATACTTAAGAAAACAGCGTGAAGAATTCTGTACTTTTAGCATTTTTTTTTTATTACCTGATCGTTTAAGATGTGTGCTTGATATGGGAGCCATTTCATCAATGTGATTTCCCTCCAAGAATGCAAAGTCATTCCCAAAAGAGCTATTGTGATTCCACATCCTCTGATGGGTTGCATAACCCCCCAAGCTTTAACAGACCAAGGATATCTATGATTTACTATGAGCTGCAGTACATTAAGGAAATCCCATTTCTATTGTGAAACACTTTCCAGTGCTATCGTCAGTCAGCGCTTTGCAATGCTTAGATTTGATAAGACAAAAAAATAACATGAGAGAAAATGTGACTTTAATACAATGAAGACATTACGTTTAATGCCGAGACTGCCTCTGAATCCGACCTTATTTCAAGGCAGCATCTTCATTTAAGTCTTTTTCAAAACACACTGAAATGTGTTTGCAGCTGTCGGAGCAGCAGTGTGTACCTCCCACCACCTGAGGAACATGATCCTGCATTTCATTTGAGCACGCCGGCCAGCCCGCTTATCCGAAGATGACATTGGTAGACTGCTAAAGGTCCAGTTGGGAAATGCTGTAAATCTGTCTATTTAGCAAAATCGGTAAATCTGCCTGAAGCAGGAAATTCAATCCTGATAGTTCCAGAGTGAACAGAGAGGCTCTCAGGCAGCCGCTGAGGAAGGTTCTGATGTTAGTGAATATCAGCCACGTGTTCAGACCTTTTTTAACTTGTTTTGACGATTCTTTGTTGGTGTGGCAAGCATCGTGTACAATACTTTTTTATAGTATTGTTCGTATTCTGGTTATTCGCTGTATTAAGGTCTTTGAAAAAAAAATGCTGCTGTTATTTGTGTTCTTAAAAATGAGATGTGTCCCATTAGTGAAAGCCCTACCGTGATCATGCTAATGTTCATGGGGTTATAGACCTCTAATAACTGATCAGTTCTGGTCTTCGGGAAATCCTCTCTTCAATAGACACATTAAATACACAAACTCAGTGCCTAGAATCACATAAAGTTCTGTTTAATGAAAAAATCCTTTTCTGAACAAATACTCACCTCACACAGATTATGGAGGTCCAGTTTCAGAGGAAGACCAGCTCTGTGAAACTGGAGTTGTTTACCCTCAACATTCAGAAAGTATGACTGGTAGGAAAAAGCAACAATTGCCAGGAGACTGATCTGAGTTATGGGATAACTTTTGAAGTCTTGCCTGATGTCGTCAGTTGAGTTGCGCAGGCCTGTTTGAGCGTGTGTGTTTGTGTAGCCAATTCACTGCTGTTTTTCTCTCCTAAATGGAAAGGACAGGTGCTCTAGGGATGATAATGCTTTTGCTGTCAGATCTTAATGTGGACCATACATCTTAAACTCCTATAAGGAAACCTTCTGTAACATTCAGTGTCTGTTTTACTTTGTCTGAACTGTAAAGAGGCCACATCACAATTCAATGATGTCTCAATTCCCAGTCCACATCCATGTCAATAACAGTAGCATACCACTTAGCTTTGTCTTGAAATGTTAAACATTTTAGGAACAGCAGAGCTTCTAAGAGAGCATTGAGAATGTAATCAGTTTATTGGCTCAATCCACCCAAAGACAGGTCAAAGAGGAATCCGTTTCTAAGGTTCTGTCCAACATTCATTCAGAAAACTAAAAGGATGGAATGTCAGAATCAGAGAATCTATAAAAAAAAGTCCAATTTAGAAAGAAGTCTGTATTTGATAAGCTCTTTGTGTGTATGATGTTTTTGCCAAACCAACACGTTTTCTCTTAAATGTCTCTCTTTTACTGGTTACAAATCTTTGTTATGCGCAGGCAATTCAACATTTTGTTTTAAACTGATTTAAATTATTTGGTGAGGTTAAGGGAACAAAAGTACTTGGTTATTTTTAGGCAACGTCATTTCTTTACAACAGAATTTTTAGCTTTTGGCACACTGGAACAACTTAGAAAAAAAACCTGTTGGATTGAGAACGGATGATAGATTAGATTTGATCATCTCTCTTTTGTTTTTAAGTCCTTTAAATTAGGCAAGCGGTACATATACATATATAATAATGTAATAAGAAAACAAGAGTGATGTGATGTCAGTTTTTTCTTTTAATCAAAAGGAAAAAAACGTCTCAAAGAAAATAGAAAAGCAAAATATGGACTGAAGTTTCTTCAGCTTCTGAGACACTAAACCACTTTCACTGGTTAGTTTGTGGGATTTTTGTGGCATTTCAGTCTGGAAGCAAGGAAGCGACCTGGATCAGGCAACCATAGATCCAAACCGATCACTAAACATTATATCAGTATATCACAAAACAAAGACACTGAATAGGGTAGTTGTATTTGAGTGTGGTCATTTTCTGTCTTAGTTTTTTCTCTTGCTTTGACAGCCCCATGTTTAACAGAGAAAGCGATCATGCTCTAAAGCAGGAAAACATTTCCTGAACCTGATGAACTCACACTGGTGGAGTGTGTTTGTTTGAGTGTGTGTGTGTGAGTGTGTGTGTGTGTGTGTGTGTGTGTGTGTGTGGGCGGGGGGGCTTCTGGCGGACAACGGCAAAAGGAAGGAAGGAGCAAATGAGGAGTTTATGACACTTTACACCAAAGGACACACGCACCTATTCTGCCTGTAAAGGTAAAGCCTCACTTTAAACGCTTGTTTTTCTGCCGTGCTTCATCCTTTTACAGGTTTCCCCATGGGGCTGCTGGGCAATACCTCCATTTCTGTTAAAGCAGACAGCTTCCTCCTAACTAGATGTAATTGAATGCTCCCGCACACGCACATGCAAAACTGGCAGAGCGGCATTAACTAATAACATCTGGACCTGGTGGTCTAGCTTTTGAATGAACAGGGGGAAAATGAACTGCTTAATATCAGAGTAACAGGCATCAACATACAAAAAACACACTTTTTTTGTTTTGCTGATGTCACATTAGGTCTTCTTTTTCAAATGTGTTTTTATATTTAAATTAGTTCGGTATAAAACAGAAAGGAAGATGCAAATAGATAAAAGAATGAATTCAAGTAGGGAGAGAAAAGGAGAAGGAGAAAGAGGAGGAAAGGAGAGGAAAAAAGTCCAAAAAAAAAGACGACCATCTGGTGCATTTGTGGAGGAAAAGAAAACGCACAACAACCCAAATCCGGACAATCGGAAGCCTTTGAAAGAAGAGCAAAGAAATGAAAAAATCGATTTAATAAAACTGTTGCGTGATAAAGAACGAGGATCCTCCTCTCTGTTTGTGTTCCTGTGCATTGTAGCGGTTTAATTCATTTCCTCAGAGGGATGATAAGTGTTTCTATGATCTGACAGAGGTACCTCTGACCAACTGATAGCAGTTATCGTGAGAGGCATTGCACGCAAAGTCTACATCCAGCCAAATATGTCAATCAAAGTATTCTCCACTCGTTCTTTGCCGGATACAACGAGCACCAATACAACGTCATTGCTTATTAGACACTGGAGGAAACTGCATAGTGAGAACCATTTTTTTGCCAAGTTAGTCTCGATGCAACTCCCTTCTCTTATGGACCATTTATAATAATAATGTCTGTTAGTGCTTCTGGAGAACTTTTCACACAAAACAGTCATGCTTCCATGTGTCCTAATTGGTCAGTTCAACTCATCGTGCTCCAGATGTTTTCCTTCTTCGCGTGCCTCGTGAAGCAGCATATTCCAAGTCTATCACTCAAATCACCTAAAATGATCTTAATGACTCAACAGCAAACTTGAGACGGAACTCTATGACTTTTTGACACCGTCAAATAAGGTCCATATCCTCTGTCTGGAAAACCTATTTTGTGTATTGGTTTGGTCATTCACATTCCACAATGACATACATATATGTTTTTTGCTTCCAGCAATAAAGGAGTGTAGCCAAAAGTTCAGTTAAGTTGGTGGAAACTAATTCATTCAACTGAGAACAAAGCATATAATTGAAGCATTTTTGACCAAAAAAAGTTTAAATTTAATTAATTAATTAATTTCAATTGTCAAATTTCCAAATAAGCTTATTCAAACAGACCAGTTATTGCTGCATTATCATATTTCAGGTAGCATTTTTTTTTGTCATGACGAAATAATTTAGTAAATTTAATAAATAATTTAGTAAATTACCAACATGCTAATTTACAGTGTTGAGGTGGGGGCTGGCACAACAGCAGACATTCAAAGTGTTCAAAGTCACCACCAATAAAGAGAGAGATCCCTTAATTAGGACCATGATCTGAGGTCTGGGGTTTTGACTGGTGCATTCCTGAGTAAAACTTTGCTGGACCCAAACCAGGCCAAGCAAACTGGCAAATGAAATAAAAACATCACAGAGCCTCATCTTTCTTTCCAGTAAAACGCAAGTGAAATTCAGACCCCATGTTCCCCCGAAATGAAAGGCTTACTTAATTATCCTGGCTATGTAATGTGAAAACATTTACCCTGGAGCGACGCTGCGCTCCGTTATCTTCCCACTATCTGCCCACTCCCATGTGAGGAGTGCCATCAGCTCAGGTGTTCAGCACCAGTTCAGAGGGTTCAGCCTCTGTGGAATCTCTGGGCAGGGTTCAAACTGGAATCCACTCAGGAAACCCTGCGAGAGGATCTCTATAAAACCGAAGCGAGAGGATGAACGTTGCCGTAAACTTCAAGCGTCTGACGCTCGGCTACAAAGGGTTGCCGTGTTGTCGGCTGAAACAGAAACAGGCCCCGGATTGATGCATTTGTTCCAACTTTTCCAGGTTGGAGATTTATAGTTGATGTGCTACCGCCTATCAGCTGAGCCCAAGGCTACGAAACTCAGTAAAATCAGCACTGCCTGGATGGGGATTTTCTTTATCGAACTTAAAGTCTAATCACAAATGAGGATAAGGCATGATGAGAAAACCTTCCAGTGAAAGCGTTTCTTGATGTTTTTTTTACCTTAGGCCAAAGAAGATCATACACAAGGCTTTTATTTTTTATTTTCTCTCTCCGAACCTATACTATTCCCACAGCCTGGACCAATAACTTCATATGGAAAAGACTTTTAACATGTTTGCAATTATATAATTGACTTTAGCTGCACAGAAACGAGAGGAGGGACTTTTTTAACAGTCAATTCCTGCGATCGGCGGAGTAAAGAGGAAGCAGGTGGGAGAGGCCGAGCGGTGGGAGCTTACGGAAGTGTCTAGTCCTGAGAGGAGCCCAGTCTGGGAAAGCAGCACATGCCGCATGTGTGTATGTACGTGTATGATGTAAATAGTTGAGTAATATGTTTAATAATTAAGATTCTGAGTTCCACTGACCCTTGAGCAAACCTTGCCCCGGCCGGATGATGAGAGCGCTTACATCACTGAATGGCTTCCAGCTCTGGGGATGTTTGCTTTCATGGCCAGACTGGTCCAGCCGAGCGAGCTCTGACTTAAAGCAGACCTCCTAACGCTCGACTGTCCCCACATCTGCCGGGGACCCTGCGCCTTCGTGAGGGGATGGCTTTGCTTAAACTATGATCTCACCTTGTGTGCCTGAAGCTTGTTAAGGGAGAGATTACTACACAAACAAGCTGTCGTCAGCTTCAAATCTAAGCTGAGCCCAGAATGCTTTAATCTTCAGGTGTATCCTCACACACTTATCTAACATTACATAATCATATACAAGGAGGAACACACACAAATGCAACCGTGCAGCTGTCAACAACTGCATGCTCTGTGTATCAATAACAGACCTAAGCCTTTTGCTAAGAAACATCTGTTTCCTATGAGCCTTCAAAGAAAGCAAAGGATAGATATTTGGTCTTTTATTTATCTATTTTTTTGTTTCTTACGCAGATGATCAGTGGTGTCGACTTAAAGCTTTTCCCGTAAATGGACGCTCTGATATCAGAGTCCTCCTGGAACTTATCATGCAAGCTGCTTATGGATTTACTTGAGGGAAGAAATACGAGTTTCTACATTGAAATGTATCAAACAGTTTCTGAGAACAGTGTAAAAACTTCATTTTTCATTCTACCCAGAAAAAACATCCTGCTGTGAGCGATGAGTTGGGCTTGGAAACTGAGTAAAAATGAACATTCCCTGTCAGCTGATAATTTGTGGCAAACGTTTGCCTCTGAGGATTTTGGGGACTGTTTGCATGCAGGATGAGGTCATGTAAAGGTGGCAGGAAAACAACAGCATGACCACTCCGATGTTTTATTTACCCTCTGTGCCACCCATGAAGAAAATGTGGGTGGCAGGTCACCGGGGGGAAGTATACAGGAGAAAGAAAGAGAGAGAGAGAGAGAGAGAAACCATTTTCTTTTCTTTTAAATGGAAGATCACAACACTCATTGCATCACTCCTGATAAATATAATATATTTTTTTCTATTCTGCTTTACACATTCTCGGCAAGAAAACAAAAAACCAGTTTATACATTTATCATTGACCGATTTCCATTCAGACTTCTCTATTAAGGGTGTCACATTTAAATACACTCTTACATCAATGCTGACACATCAACACCTCTGTGTTGAGTGCAGGCAATTTAACTTTTTATCTTAAGCTAATTTCAATTCTTTGGTGAGGTTAAGGAAGCAAAAGTGTTCTTTTGCAAGGCTCTTTCCCTAAAAAGAAGATGTAAAGATGTCCAAGAAAAGGAAAAAGGAGTTGATGAGAGAATAAAACCAACAGAGAAGGGAATGTTGTGAGGAGAAAAGCATCAAGAGAGGAGGATCGTCAGATGAAAGACGAAGAGGAGGTGAAAAAGAAGTGAGAAGAGAAAAGGCGGCCGGGAGGATCACTCTATCTGAGCTCCGGACTGGCAAGGATTTCACATAATGACGTTAAAACAGCCTTATTCTGCCTCATCCCGCCTTTCCTGCACTCCCCCTCCATATTCAACAACAACAACAACAACAACAAAATCTATCAGCGCTGTAGTTAATCCTCCACTGTGAGATCCAGGAGCATGGAGCTGGGGCAGAACTCTCCTGCTTTATGAGTGTTTTTCAATCATTTCTTCAAACAGCCACGGCAGCCAGCTCGGGGTAGCTCTCATCGAGTGCAATTAGATCTGCACCGTGCGATTTCACACATCGGAGCGCCCGAATGGCAGCGAAAGGAAACCGCTGAAAGTTTTGACAACCTCGACGCCCTGCAGATATGGAATGTTATTTTTGTAAAGTGTGTCATTTTCTGACCTATATGTTATCTTATTAGTGTAGTGGGTGTTTGGGAATAACTGGATTTAAATGTATCTGAGTGGAACTTTCTCTGGATCCTTTTGCTCCGGAGATTGAATGTATCTTCTCCAGAGCTGGAAGTGTTTGGACAGCTCACAGCAAACTTTACTTTGCATCAGTAGGATATCTTTTCATCCTCCTCTGTCTGTGTGAGGGAGCATTTAATCTTTTCTCATCAGGCTGTCCTTGATGTGATCCTCCATGCACACCAATGCTTCCCAGCGAGGAATGGATTTTTTCTTAGCTGACTGCTAAAACTATTAAAAGATACACAAAGGCACTAATGATATTCGCTTGTGCTAGTTATCTAAAAGGTTGTGTTGCTGGTTTGTTCTAGTGTTCCACTCATGCAGCTAGCCACGCTTATTGTTAATTCAAAACCACTCTATGCCAAAGAAAATGCTTGAGAGCAATGAATGCGCCAATTAGACCCATTTCTTCTTTGATATGCCTCAAGAAAAAGTTTACTAAATACAGATGGAAGGTCAAGTACAGAACTCAACAGGAAAAATAGGACCAGTCAAGCATTGAGTTAATGCTTTGACCTTTTATCTGTGAGGTAGAGCAATAGAAAAAACAACCAATCCTAACGCTAACACCTTATAACATACGGTATGCTATGGCCTTGCTAGCAACATTTCCTATCTTCCTTTCCTATAATTGCACACCAGAATCCTAAAAGTTACAGACACTGAAAGCATATTCAGAATGCTTTTATAAGAGCAGTATCATCTGACAAAACCACTATTTCAGAAAGGTAAAAGGAATTAAAGTGTAATTAATGTGAAGTGAAATCAGCTACACTTAAAATTCGAAGTCATAGAATAAACTGTTTCTTATGCAGTCCAATGTGTCTCTGCCTACCACAAATGATAACTTGATGTTCCTTCCTGTTCTGTACTGAGGGAACACCATAATCGTTCCATAAAAAGCTCACGTTGAGCCGCAACTGATACTCGACTGTAAGTGTTTAGAATCCCAATTAAGATCCAGAATCTCTGAATCTCTGAAAATTACTTTTCTTTTCTTTATTTTTTACAAGCTGCTAAACAAAAAGTAAATCTTCTGCATGCTGCTGATCACACATAAAGACCAAACTCTGATAGACTGCTTCATTAGCATGAGGAGTGTGTATACTGAAGCAGGAGCTAAACAATATTGGGGTTTAATGCAATAAAACATAAGGATTGATAACAGCTTCACTGTGATGGATAACATCATTATGACATGGTTAATGGTTTGCTTGTGACTTTGCTCTAAATCAGGCTATAGAGACAAGAGTCGCATTCAAGTTGAAACATAGCACTTCGTCTATTTTAGGAACTTGAAATGTTGCTAACTGTCTTTGCGCTGGGATGATGATCATTATTGTTTTTTAGAGGTGTTGAATTTTGATGGGGCAGTATGGACAATGGATAAATAGATCTGAAGAAAAGAAACACAGATTTGTAAATGTAAAGATGGACGAACCCTCTGGCAAAGAAAACAGAGTTTTATGGAACATTTTGGGATTTCTGTTTGGAAATGTGTGACTTGCATCTGTAGGTTGATTTTTCTCTGGGATATGAACCAACCCTGAGGAGAGTGTCTGCACAGAATACCTAACAGAGTGCAGACATCCTCCTTTCTGCAGGTTTGATCACCCAAGTAATGGCATTTAATCATTTTTAAAGCACGTTATTGAGTGCAGAAAACAGTCATCGGTGCTTTTAGATAGAGAGGCAGAACGTGTCTGAGCTGCCTTCAGCCCAGGAACACAATGGAATTTGGGCATTTGTTTCTTAGCAAAGAATGACAGACATGCCAAAAACTCAACGTTGTGTTGCATTCTGGTGTGCGAATGACTCAGAGGACTTACAACAGATTTCATCCTCAAGACAACCGAGCACCAAAACTAAAAAGTAAAGAGTTACACCAAAGTTAAAGCTCGTATTGTCTGTAATAAAGCAAAGCATCTCATTTTCCATCCCTCCTGAACCTGCCGTATTGATAAAGAATCCTCACAGCTCTGACTTCTCTCATTAGGCTTCAGCTAACTTTAGCACTCACAGGGAACTCTAACAGGCTCCATTATGGATTAGGTCATTACAGCTAAAATAAACTGGCCCTGTTTTGCAGGCTCCTGCTCGTACAGGGCTGGCTCTCTGTCATGGGTAGTTACACGCACTCCTGCTGAGCCTGTGGATTGTTATATGACTCCCGCCTAATAGTGCAAACAGGAGGGAAAACATACCTTAATGGGTAAATCCATTCAGAATGAATAGGCAACGTACAGTATCCATATAAAAAGAGTCCTGTAATGAGTTTGTACATAGTGAACGCTGCGATTTCTAAAATTAGAGAAAGAACTGGGTCTTATGTAAGCAGATTTATGTTTACTTAAGAACTAATTCTCCGCAGATGCATCCGGAAACTCTCAATCCTTTTACGATGAGCAAAAACACTCATAAAGACTCGTTCTTTACCTGCTTATTAGAGTTTTTCGTACTCGTTTGAGTTTTTGAGGGCACCTCAATTGTTAACAAAGTCTCGGGCTCCCCATCAACAGAATCAGGAGGCTGATACTTACATTACATTTTTTTCTCTGTATACTCAAAAGCTTTTTAACCTGTGGAGTGGGGATTCCTCTGTTTGGTGGACTAAATCAAACAAACAAGACTACGTGATGTTGAAACAGTGGAGGACTTATGGTCTGAGCCCAAACAAAGCCCTAATGCAAACCAAAGCCAGTCACCTGCTCAGAGTGGTTCGCATTCAAAACACCAACAGACGCCCTGCTAAAATCTGCTATCTATCCAGAACAGTGGAGTGGTTTGTGTTTGGCCCAGGGTAAAGCTTTTTCACTGTACACACAAACTAATGCATAAACACGTGTATTCACAAAGATTTCCTAACCATCACAGGTTTCCCGGCAACTGTTAGTAGAGGTCTCAATTTCCCCGGTGAATGACCTCAGTATGACCAGACCTGTTGGTACAGAGCTCAGTCTGACCAGACCTGTTGGTACAGAGGTGTGAGCCCACGTACCTGTCTCAACTTTAGAGTGGTCGGTTCTCTCTGTGACCTTCTCCTGGCTGATCAGATAATCGACGATCCGCACACCGATTGGTGGCTCTGTGTGGTTCCAGTCCATGATGACCAATGAGCTGCTGGGCTCGTAGGTGTAGGACAGCTTCAGCCTGGTAACAGAGGGACAGATGTGTACTCTGAGAGATCCTGACAGAAAAATGGCCTCATTACTGTAATTGGCAGCTTACATCATCCTTTTGTATTACCACAAACACTTGTGTCAAGAGGAAATATTCTCAATTACCCCTGAAAGTCTAACTCAATCGAATGTCCAGGGATCTTTATGCCATCAAATCAATACAAAGCAGCACATTTAATTGATTTGCAAACTCATAACAGACAGGAGAAATAAACCATTGATCTCTGAAATGTGTGCCCACCAAATCCTGTGTATGCAGGATATAAGTTTTACTCAGTAAACCGGTGGGCAGAATTAATTGAAACCCTGAGAGAGCTGAACTGAGAGAAGGAAGCATTTCACTAACATGGGCTGAGGAAGTGGGGCGCAGGTGGGAAGTCCGTCCGAGCCAAAAGCGTTGGAGTCACATCGACACCAGTCGTCGATGACGTCTCCTTTACCCGAGCACCACAGCATGCTCATCATCGCCTCCTGAAGAGCCTGTGGAGACAGAAAAGGTGCAGGGGAAGTTTCACATGTGCGGATCAATTATATTGTTCTTTTTTTTGTCGGTTTAGAGTGAGAAAGAGATAAATCTGCAGAGGACAGATAGGGACTAGCAACAGTCACACTCCGGTTGTAGGGCTGAAGGGAGTGAGACCAGGGTGATTACCACGACAAGACCAAGAGACACCTAAATAAGGCTATAAAAATGTTAGATAAATCAATTATATAATAGGTAAATAAATGATGTTGATAAGGATAATAATGATAAGGAACAACAATACTTATCTGAAGGCTAGGTTAAAAAAAAAGTCCCATTCACTAGTGAAACAAACTTAAAGGGAATCTTCTAAAAACATGCAAGAAGATCACTGCTAGAAGAGAATAAACTATCTGTTGCATCAAAGGGCGGAGTCAGATGGAGAAACTGAATGCCAGTAAGAAAAGCCCCACCATACTTTTAATCATAGAGTCGCCTCTGCTATGTATCCACAGCATTTGCACAGCCATCTACAGGTGACCTCCAAAAACAGGCAAACAGCCTGTGCCAGTGTCAGCAGTGCTTTCTGAGAGAGCTGGAGGATGAAAGGGGGGGGGCAGCGCTGCATCAACCTTTTGTTCCTGCCGGAGGAGCAGGGGCAGCATTGACATACTGTATTGATGGAGGGGAGTAAATCACAGCGGTCTGTGGCCTCCAGCTTAGAGAGGCGGGTTCACAGACAGGGAGAGACTTCTCTGTAAAACCTCTTTGTGTCCATGACCTGGTTTATAATGAAGCCACGAGCTTTGGGATCTCATACATGCTCCCTGGTTCTGATACAGGGATACCGAGGGCCTCGTTGCAGGGTGCCAGAAGCAGTGCAATTCCATGATCTCACAGCCAAACTTTTTAACCAGACTATTAACCGTTTGGTGTCGCTATGAAGGAGAAGATTTCCCACATCTATGTGAAAAAACCCTGATGTGAAAACAAAGGACAAGAGCACACTGGAGAAGACACACCGAGATGATGAATGACAGAATGGAACATTCTGCTGTGGATAGTGGAGGACTGTCCACGTACCTGGTACGTCTCATTGTTGGACACCAACTCGTAGATGGGCGCCGCTTTGGTGATTTTCAGGAGCACAGGCTCGGACTGCTGCCGCCCTGTGGACACCCTGGGGCTCATGTGGCACAGGTGGCAGGAGCGTGGGCACTGACCCTGGCTGCTGCAGTCCATCCGGACGCCGGCCGCCATCCGTTTGGCTCCGGTGTCCAGCAGGCTGGCCACGTACGCCGGGTAGGTCAGGGTCCTGGGCTCCTTGTCACGCTCCTCAGACTCCTCTGACGGAGAGTTGCCTGAATGAGAGAGGTGTGAGACAAATGAACTAATGCAACTGGAAAACAAAGAACTTTCAAAGGTCTTGGAGTCATGGAAAATAAGCCTGTAAAGGCATTGTAGCCCTGAGAGAAATGGGAATCAAAACTTTATCAGAGATATATTTTCTGCTGCACCAGTGTGAGAAAACAACAAAGCAATAATGTGCTCCCAAAATACCAATATCTTCTTCTGGAGACATTATAGCCTTTTTCCATCAGAGGCAGAATCCATGAGCAGAAGTGTAAATATTTGCTCCATGGCAACAAAGGCTCTATATGCGCCCAACAATGAAATGTTTGCACTGTATTGACGTGCTGCTGCTAAATAAAACTCCATCGACTTTGCTGTGTCTTTCCTGCTCGGGTTAGAAAAACAGAGAAAGGTGAGACGAAACCTTAGTGTTTCTTGTCAATGCTGTACAGCAATTATAGGCCGGACGTGACTTTAAAATTTTAAAGGAAACTCTCCTTCTTGTTTTATTGCAGGGTTGAATTGTTAATGTATAACTTAAAGTGGTGTTGCAATTCAAACATGAACCAAATTTTAACTCTGAACTAAAAACATTTAACCCTTTAAAGTCTTTAAGATGTATAGAAAATAGTATTTTTTGAGTATGAACAAAACTGGCAATTATAAAAGGAACATTAGATATTGCAATACAACGTTTTACTAGATTAATCATTATTAGTATTAATATCATTGCCATTTTTAATCTATTCTACGTGTTGCTGTGTTGGCTGCCTCTCTCTGCTCCCTCTGTCCTTCTCTCGCCCTCTCTCTCTCTCTTGCTCTCTCTTTCCCCTCACCCCCAACCGGCCGAGGCAGATGGCCGCCCACCCTGAGCCATGGTTCTGCTCAAGGTTTCTGCCTGTTAAAAGGAAGTTTTTCCTTGCCTGTGTCGCCTAGTGCTTGCTCATGGTGGGAATTGTTGGGTTTCTGTAGTTAACTTCAGAGTAGGGTCTGACCTGCTCTGTTTGGAAAGCGCTGTGAGACAACTGTTGTTGTGATGTGGCGCTATATAAATAAAAATTATTGTTGTTGTTGTTGTTGTTGTTATTAGTCTGCTTACATAGTGATATACGTTTCATAAGCTTCTCTTTTTCCAACAAAGTGAAACAGGGGCCGTGCTCAGCTCAGACCTCTGACCATGCTCTTCTACATTAAAAGGTAGAATTTTCCAGATAAGCATTTTGGGAGCCTGGCTGCATGTGCACAAACGCAGGCAATTTAACATCTCAAGCACCAATTAGGGAATAGACTTGTTGTGCAAGCTGATATTGATGAAATACAATTCATTTTATGAGCTCAGGGACAATGGGAGAAATATATGCACACAAAATCAGTTGTGCACAAAAAGGAGAGCAAGAATTCACAATCGGAGCAAGTTCACATCATTATTGTTTATTTAAGGAATCAGATACAAAATTAAACACAGAGCCAATTATATTGGAGTGTATACCCCCCCCCCCCTCCAACACACACACAAGTGCACAAGTGCTGATCATAACGATCAAAGTTTGTCAGGCAAATGTTTGCTAACGAGAACGCCGTGTCCACTTGAGAGGTGTGATCAGCTCTGTGCTCAGAAATGTGCTGCCTGTAAAAACTTCTTTAAAGTTCAGTGATCAAAAACCTTGCTTTCTACAGCCAAGAACAAAGTACACATTGGTAAAACAACACCAGAATGTTCCCTGTCTAATAAAATCTTTAAGTGAATATTCTTTTACAAAAACAGCTCGGATGGCTATGTTTCCTCCATGGTTTGAGGTGTGAATAATGTCATTATTGCTGTTTTCTAAGTGCTCCACTAATGTTGTTCCAAGAAATGTTAAGGTAAATGATGTCTGACTGAGGACCAAATCACAACAACTGAGAAAAAAATCTAATCCTGGATGTTCTAACGGGTTCACCTGGCTCATCATGACAGCCCTTTGATGGTAAAGAGTGGAAATAAATCCCTGGCAGAAAACAGAATTAAAGAAAACCTCTAGCACTTTTAAGAAGGTGAGGCTCTTTTCTGTGGGAGCAACGGGGTTACTAAATATTTGCATTCACAGAGTGAATGCTGCCAGGGATGTCCATGCCTTTGGACTCCTGATCAGCCAAACTTTAATCTAGCCCTGTCAAGCTGGCTCACTTCCCACTAATCACTTCTCATCTTTCTATCTTCACTTGCCACCTTTTGGCAGATGGAAATTGAATGTGGCAGTTATATTAGGCCAAGCGGGAGTATTTTAGGGGAAATAGAATTGCCAGTGATTAGTTGAGTTTAGTTTTGGTTTGGTTGGTCAGTGATCACTGTCAGCTGAGAGACCAGCCTGACCTGAGGACACACCAGGGCCAAAAACGGCATTTTCACACAATCCTCATGTCAAGTTCCCATTTCTGGGAGAAAGTATGAGACAGAGACAGTATATAGTTGCTCTAAAAAAGATATAAAATGATAATGATAATGATGCACAAGCTAATTCTTTCCTCAGCTGACTAATATATTGTATTTGGATTAACTCTCGTTCTGTAATTACTGCATGTTTTAAACGTAAAGACAGTTCTCCAAAAATTAACGGTAATTTTATTGCACTATTCGAGGTTTATCTGCCTCTCTGATTCTCAAAAAGGACAGTAAAAAATCAAATATTAACGAATCGTAATGCTTCATTGAAATGACTGTTTCTGATAGATAGAATCATTTTCTTCAGACATTATGAGTATATTGAAAACTGGGGACTTGAAACTGGGGTCTTGCAACAATCAGACTTTGCCTCCTGTTGACTACTGAAGGAACTTGTGCTTCAGTTTGACTTTTACGATGTTGATATCATGCATTTAGGGCCAAATCTTTTAGTAAAGACAGCTATTTTCCCAATAGTAGAGCTGCTTGTTCCAAATAGTGGATATTCATCTTACGAAACAGATATACTATATCTGAATTCATATTAGAAATGAATGGGGGGAAAATAGGTTTGATGAATTGTCATGAAATTCAGAAAATCCATTCAGGTGAGGCACAACTAACTGTCAGTCCATGTTTTAAATGAATCAGAACTACAAAGATTTCATATTTCTTAAAGTTGGGCAGACATTCTTAAGTCATTCACAGTTAAACCTAGCCACTTCCTCTAAGAGGGACAAAATGTTCCTCCAGATTATTATATGAACATTTCTGTTTGTGATTTATGTCACATTAGGCTCATCCAGGTAGTTAATCTGGCTGGGAGCAATTTCTTAACTGAAATTGTGTGATTCACGACTTTGAACTGCAAAAATAGCCATGACATGCTGCTTCTGTTTTCTGGGTTTCAGTGTGTGTGGTAAGGCTTATTCAACAGCATGCGTAAAACACATGCCAAGCAAGGCATCATGCTTTAAGATGATTTGCTCTGGACCGTATTAGTATTACCAAAGCTGCCATGTGAGCTTCTGACCTTTGAATTAATATTCTAGAGGAAGAGGACTCACAAGTATGCTTGTACATGAAGAAAGAATAGTCTTAATATCCCGAGAGCACAGATGAACGTGTGATGGGGAACATTTGTTCCCTTTATTTGAACATCTCTGTACAAACTATTTATCCCCCACAGTGAGCGATGGGCCGTAGATGTGAGGAATGAAAGACTTTTCAACCGATTTCTTTTCCTGTCGCACAAAAGGAAGCAAGACAGCAACGGGCTTTTCTTTGAACATTTCCCAATGTCTTTCTCTTTTCTTGTTGCTAGTCTCAACCTTTTTGTCTCTTTTGCCACGTCTCCTCTTTGTGCTTCCCCTGTCACTCTCGCCAAACAATATGCCTCAATCACGTCCTGTCTTGCCCACAGTGGCAGTGGATGCGTGTGAAGAGGGAAGTGTCAAGTACCACACTTGTGTTATGCTCTCTGCATCTTACATTAAAGAACCAAAGACAGGAGCCTGAGTTTGTAGAATTTCTGCTTTTACTTTTAATTTAGGCCACATTCATCTGGATGGATGGATGGTGGATTAATACAATTTTCTAAGGAACTCCTCTACTGTCAGCTGAAACTCTTACAGACTATTCACAACATCAGTTTGAAGAATCGTGAAATGCACAGCAGAGAAAATTAGGCACAGATGGACATACAGCCTGCAGAAAGCAACGTGTGTCTAACACAGTTAGACGTCTCCCCAGAGAAAGTGATAGCAATATAGGAAAAAAGGAAAGAAAAAGGCACTTTTATACCCTCCTCGTTCGCTTCAAACTTCCCAAAATACAATTTTGGATCCAATTTTTCTGGGAGACTGGCTAATTCGATCTGTTCCTGACCACAAGGGTTGAATACAGCGTCCTCCTGAGAGTGTGTGTTTATTAGACTTTGTATGAGATATTCATGTCTCTGTTCTAGTTGTGCTAACATGATTTAGGTCATTCCTCACTTTTTAAGGGCATCTGATTTGTTGGAAGATATTAGGGTCAGAATAAAAGTTGACTTAGGGTTTACGGTGCATGTAGGTATGGATAAGCCCCATCTTACATTCCAAATGCTGCTCAATTCTTCTGATGTTTTTTTTTGCAATTTTCGCTGGCTATTTTTTGTCCTGGGTAATCTGTTTATCTTTATTTAAATAAAAGAAACCAGCTGGTAACTGAAACAAGACAGGCTAATGGATTTTTGTCCCATTGTGGTAACACAATCCATCTTTAAAGCAAACTAATAGCTTTCCAGTTTCCATCTTCCACTTCAGCTTTTGAAATAGGTGTAATTATTTACATGAGTTAAAATGCAAACAGTTAAAAGTATTTTAATCGAAGGCAAACAAGGAGGCAACAGGGCAAACTTAGGCAGGTGGAGCACTTTTTCTACGCTTTGGGTGAAATGAGTGCTGCCATAAAAACACTACGACCCACCAAACTGTAAACAGCAAGTAAACATAATCAGAAAATATCTGTTTGTGTGCTTAACTGTAGTGTTTGCATCTGTACGGATAAAGTTATGAATTTAGAGCTGCTCTGACCCACACTGTGGGGTCGAATGACTCATCCCATGTCTGACTCAACTCATCTCTGTACTACACAACAGATGGAGCTTGGAGCTATTCAGACTCATATAATACCACTCCATGCAACCCTTCCTCCTACACTCTCCAATCAGATATAACTCCTGTTCATCCGCCACCGACTCACTCAAGTCCATCCTTCTGTTTACAGAAATAGGCTTTGGAGTTTGGATGAATGCTAAGAAAAGAGAATAAGGAGAAGCACACGGGTAGACGGCATAAGACACGCAGTGAAAGCCTTCATTTCGTGCATGTTCTCTTAGTAATGCCTTTAACCAGAGCTCTTTGTGAAACACCGATTCATTAAAGCACCATCTTTGTGCCAGTGACTTTAGCCCTTGGCATTATCAGCCTTGTTTTTACACTTAACACCAAACTTGACACCTCCATAGCTCCTGTGTTTCCCATTCTGAACCCTCTCTCCTCTATCCTGCGTGACCATCATTTACCTTTCATCGCTCTAGCGTTCACTAATGGAGACCGCCTGCTTTTTGGCCACTAGATGATGCTGGTGGATCACCGGAGAGCCGAGCCCGGGAACGAAGGCAGCACCGCTCAGCAGACAAAAAGAGGGCAAATCAAACCTAACCTTTTAAATGTGCTTGGCTGAGATGAACATTACATGGTTATGGAACATGATCACGAGCCACCGCAGATCTGAGAAAGTCGGAAATTAAAGCAGGCAGTGGCTTAGTAAATGGGAAAGCAGTGAGATGGAAAACTGTATTAAAAAGGGAGAGTTTTTTGGACAGATCTGCCCAATTGTAACTATGAAGAGAAACGATAAACAGAATTAGAAGCAGCGCCGAGGAAAACTGAATGAGACTCAGATAAACAATACTGTGGGTATGCTCTGTGTCCTCCTGTGTGATACATTTCTAAACTCCGAGCCTGCAGAATGGAATACATTAGAGTGCTTAAACAAATCTGTGTGACAGGCAAATCTTCTCAGATGTGTGATGCAGTTTCGCTCTGCCTGTGTGCATAAATGCATTCACTCACAAAGACACCTTTCCACGGCGAACAAGCCGCTGGTACCTGATAATTCCCAGCAGCGGGGCCACGCTCCGCCGGCGTTCAGCTAAAGCAAACGCTGAATAAAGCGCACGGCTCTCTGCTCAGGCCACGCGGAGATTTCAGCACGATTGCCTGAGCTCATGGGTGAAATGGAAAGGGTGTAGAGGGCGGCACATGGATGGGTTTGATCATTTGTCTGTCACTAGATTTGCACAAAATGGAGGGAGGATTGGGAGGAGAGTGGATCTCGATGTTTTAGCAAGTGAGAGAGCGATGACTTGAAATGAGTGATGGAGGAGGCGTGATCGTCTCTGTGCTCTGTAGTTCAACGCCACTTCAACTCTGCTGACAGTGCAATCAGCCACTTCATCCACTCACAACAACCAGCAGTAACCCATTCACAAATCTACAGAAACCACACCAAAGCCCTCATCCATGAGCCACCCCCCAGGATCCCCCCCCCCAGCAATGATCGGAGGCAGAGCTGTGAGAAAAATAACAACATGATTTATAGATGAGACAGGTCAGCATTAACACGAAGGCCTTAACCTGAGGTTTGATCTCTGCGAGGCCGTGGATCCCAAACTAATCCTGAGGAAGACATTAAATCCCTGCTGTCAGGTTCCTGACCTGCCCCTCAACACAGTTCCCCCCGTTGCATCAGCTCACGTCTCCATAATCTGCTCCGCTAACAGCTCATTAACCTTAAATTCATCACTGCTCTCCCATTACGGACTTGTTAATGAAGAAAGAGTCAAGCTGAGGGAACAGATTATAGTCGTTTACTTGATTATTTATTGGTAATTAGTAATCCATTTCCCAATGAAGAACTGATACACCACATCAACAAGAAGTTATAATAATTAAGCACTTTGTTAGTCTGCAGTGATTTAGATGATTTGCCCTTAAAAGATGCAAATGAACTAGTTTCCAGTAATTCTTTTTAGATGGATTGACATAAATGATAAACAGACAATTTCTCATACGCACACATTTAAGGGGATTTTTCAGTAGAGGCTCCTACTTTTCTTTTGCCGATGAGCGTTTGCACTAGCTTCCACTGGGCCTGCTCACAGAGATGTGCTGCACTTGGCAGAGGCTTTGTGTGTGAAAGGTGCTGACTGGTGTGCTGCACACCATCAGGAGGTCCGGCGTGTTCGGCGCCGGCCAGATATGCTAAGCGATCTTCTTAGCTCGGGGCTGTGTCACCTGAACTGATGGTTCAGCGCTTACAGTGGAGGATAACGCCGCATCGATCCTGTTCACACAAATAAAAAATCAGCCATAAAGGTTTACTGAGATCTCTGGAAGGCTTTCCTACTCTGTGTAGTTAGGATCCTGCATAGGTATCTGCACAAAGCAGATCAGGATTAGCTTTTCTACACCAGAAATTTGAGCTTTCTGAAGTGGAGGAAGCCCAGCTGGAGAAAAGATGTTGTGTTTCCAAACATCTGTCACATAGGTCTTTAATACCAAGTTTTATGTATTTTTTGTTTGTTTTTTGTCTTTTTCTTTCACAACTGCCCGGAAGATAAATGACGTCAAATATTTTATTAACACGAAAAATAGGTCAGGAATTAATTGATTACAAATGCAAAAAAAATAGAAGATACAAAAAAGATAGAATATTTGTATTATTATATTTGGAATATCAATAAAACCAAGGTAAAG
>JABUIW010000154.1:556266-579061 GCA_013363375.1 Menidia beryllina | reverse complement strand
AATATTTGTATTATTATATTTGGAATATCAATAAAACCAAGGTAAAGACAGATGGGAGGGATTGCTCAAATAAATGTTTGAGATCTTGAGACTATTTTGGAATGCATGAGCCAACGGATTGCAGGAATAAAAAAAGAAATAAAGAAAGATTCCCCATCAGGCATGGATTAATGGATAAAGAAGATGAGAGATCTCTGGCATTACATCATAGCCAGGAACCCACTCAAAGTAAAGCTCTCTTAAAGTTCAGTATTTCTTTAATGTGACAACACATCTTCAGAATTACTTCCCACCTTTCACAGCGCAGTTTGGCAAGATAAGACTCTGCTCTGCTCCTCACATCCTGACATCCCAACACAGTCACGCACACACAGCGCTACCCGTGGAGGAACCTGACAGGGATCACCCAGCCTTGATGGAAATTTTGTGTTTAAAGCTATATGTAGCAGGAGCTGTTTTCCTCCGTGCTGATTAGGGCTGCTGACCACAGCCTGTCAGCCCCATTAGTGACATCTCCTTCATGCAGGCCGAGTAGCTCTGTCTCTCTGTCTGTCTGCATGTTCTCTGTACATGTTCATCAGCCTCCATTATTCCGCCTGCTTCCTCCTCCCTCCAACATGCAGAGTCCTCCGCTGTAATTCTTCCGTGAGCATGAAGCTACAACCACCACTGTTTCCTTTTTCCATCCAGAAACATCACATAGTTAGCTCCTCCAGTGAGTGGAAGTAAAAGGCTACCACTTCCAGTACGTGCGTGTGCCTGACGTGTGGTCTGGAGTGGTGACACACCGTCTGTGACAGGACTGCAAACACTCGGGGAACTGCAGCAGTTCGGTCTGGTTCAGGTGAAGAAAAGACCGGCTTAGGCTTAGGAGAGGTTTGTGCTCGACTCTTTTCATTTAGAGAAACCGATTCAGCTTCTAAATTCACCGTGCGCTGACGCTCGGTCAAAATCTCTCCACATTACTATTCAGCCCAGAAAACCCGGCTTGTCAAAAAGAGAGCCCTTCGAGAAGCAAGCTTCAAAGATTTCTAAAATTAAAGGCTTTGCACATTGCTAAGAAAATAGCGGTATAGACTGTAAAGAGGAGGGAATTTGTTTGGTTCATGGAACCGTCACTTGTCGAATGAAAAAACCCTGTTTCCTCAAATGAGGTCTTTCAAATTAGGATAAAGGATTTAAAGCATTTACCTCAAATACAGGTGGAATTGGAATTAAAGCTAGCTGTTTCCACAAGATGACACTTATTAATTCTTAGAAAAATCTAATTCCCATGAATTTCTCCCAGGATTGGCGTAGCGGTAAAAGATGGTCGCTACAGTGTACTGATGTTTTCCCCGCTGTGTTGCTGGAGGAGGATCATTTATACAGATGTGTTCCAGCAGCCGTACTGCCTGCTGCTTTACGTAAAACTGAGAACAAGTCTTGTACTGGTAGAGAAGATGTGTATAGCAGTGTTCTGTGAATGTAATTATCTGAGTTTGCAGGGTATAAGGAAAGATTTCTATTTGATCTGAAATGGCAGATGTGCTCACACAGCAAGTGCTGAAATCTAAACCATGAAAGCAGAGAAGTGTAAATATCACCGCTGAGTCCAGGGTTATATTTCTATCCTGTTTCTCTATTTAACCTCTTCCTCATCTGGTCTCTTTTTATTTTGTATATCTCTGATCTCCCACTTCTGCTCTTCAGCTTACTACACTGTGGGTTTGCTGAGGGATGTAAAGAGCCAAGAGCGATTTATTGCTTTTTTCCTTGCAAGCTTCACCATCAAATGCTCCACCAATGGCTGGGTTTCCCCCCCGTAGATCCATGAATAGTCTGTAACTCATTGCAGCGTGAGCTCACCTGCAACCAAAGACTAGTGTAATGTAGTGTGGCAAAATATCTCTTATCCGATGGTGGCCTCCCGTCTGTTTCTGGTGCATCTCTGTATGAGAAAATAGCTAGCGGGCTTAGCTGAGTCCCAGATCCATGTGATAGACTCCTGAATGAGGTGTAATGAGGTTAAAAACCGCTGGTGGTTGAAAAATAACTTAGGTGAAACACAGAGTACCTGAAAGAGGCCAGATTTGTAGCAGAGCCAGGAATTTGCTGAGCATGAATACCTGTAGCTGGGCAGCAAAAGACCGACTGCTACCCCTTTATGCTTTAATATTCAGTTAATTACATCCCACAATGTCTTTCTTTGATATTCAATATGACTTTTCCGTAAATTTTCCTGCAAAAGGTTTGAGGATGAAACAAATTGGAAGCCCTTTGAAATGATTTATTCCTTGTTTTTCCTTGGTTTTACTGTGTAAGATCACTGCTAAAATCCTGTTTAAGGGGATGTGAGAAAGGTGCCAATCAAGTCAAGGTATAAAGTACAGCTATACCAGGATACTTTTATTTAGATTACTATTAAAAGAAGTTACCTGTTTTAATTGATAACAGGAAATCCCCTTGTGAAAACACCTTTGACAGAGAGATTTTTCAGAGACAGGAAGAACATGCGTACAGATAATATTAAACTCAAAAATCTAAGAAACTGTTAACTTCTGAACATTAGTGAACTAAGTTCATAAAAAAAAAGCTAAACTGAGAATGGCTTTTGAAATTGTAACTGGCAACATAACGACCAAATCATTCTGCTGCCCCCAAAGTGGCTGAAAGCCTTTCATGCAACTATAATTTTTATTATTTACTAAGCAGTGAGAGTTATGACACAGCAGGATTCCACCTATTCCACCATGTGAATGGAAACTCAATTTTGCTTTGATATTTCAGTTTGACTTCCCCTCCGTGACCTTAGCCAGAACCATTAGAACTAAGTCTTTCACAGGAAATAATAGCAATTCTATGGATGGTTGAGGAAATGGCAGCACTTGGAGATTTTATGTTACAGCAAGAGCGTTTTTAAAATGTTACTTTGTGGAGAATGTGAAAAAAGTATGAATCCTGAACAGTAGTTCTGTGTTTCGCGGAGCTTCAACCCTCCCTTTTCCTTTTATGAAAATGACAGAATATTGGGAGGGCTTTCAGAGGTGGTCTGTCAGCAGTGGAGAGCTGCTGAATACAACGTCTCTCCCACTCATCACCCATCCACCGCAATAACTCCCTGCCAACAGACACACGACTCACGCTCTCCAGTGACAAAAGCCAGTACCAGCAACAGTTTCTATATGTGTACAGGAGCTTTAAGTAGGCAAATTAGCCTGATGCTGCAGCAAAAAGCCATTAACTTCCTATTCAACTGGAGGGCAATCACCTTGGACATGCTTACTGCACAGGTAATTCCTCTCCATCGGGCTGGTTGGTGTGGTTTTGCTTGAATGGGACACACTAAGTCACATACACAACAGTCACGGGTGAAAAAACATCAACAATGAAAGGTGAGGACCATAAAGGTCGACCGTGCGGAGGGGGATTTTTTTCACACCGATAAAAATCAATTTGAGCGTCTGAGGCTGTCGGTAATAAGATATAAGATGGTTGTCGGGGAACTTGTCGGCCAAAAATCTATAGCAGGGGCCATCCATTTTCCCCGGCCAACTGGGAGTCTGCAGACACTGGTAAGCAGGCACTTCTGCACACAAACTCACACACATGCACACACAATATAATACAATGGTTCACAGCACTTTTGTCTTACTTTGGGCTCTCCTGATATTAAGGTGTGAGCCGGGATATTTTGACCCCAAACATCTCTTTTTTGTTTCTATTACTTACATATTTGTTTGCTATTCTGCTGTGGGTGGCCAGGCAGGTGCAGTTGGGGCTGGGGCCTTATCTCTCCAAATGAGACTGGCAGCTGGCATTTTCCTCGCTCAGAGATTACAGAAGGAATGACTGAGAGAAAGAGGGGGGGGGGGGGGGGGGGGTGTTTCTTTGCACTTCTTTTATCAGACATGGTGCTGACCTTCACAGTGAGGTTTCACACTGCTACAACCACTAAACTCTCACCTCATCCAAACAAGCTATGGGAGAAATTGAAAATGGAGGGTAAAAGTCAAGTGAAAGACATGTGAAACTTTTGCACTTTGGTGGAACCATCAGTGTATCTACCACTGCTATATCACAGAGCAAATGCCAAGCTAATGGTACTATGTGCTACAAAAAAATAAAATAAGATAAAATAAAGGTCAGAAAATTCTTACCGCCAGAAAATCTAACAGACTTTGACCATGATGAGTTTTTTTATGTCCCTTCCCTTACCTTAAATACCATCTTGATTTGAAATAAATGTGGTCAAACACAAAACTAAACATATTTTAACATCTCTATAAGCTCATAAATTCCTCAATTGCCTGATTGGAGACAATCACAGGCAAAATGTGTGATCACCACCATGACTGGGATGTCTGATTTGCAATTATAATATGTCACTCTGCCTTGGATTAGCTGATGCACATTAGCAAGTTTCGTTTTCTTTCACAGAATATTTTAGATTTAAGAATGATCCTTGACAAACCAGCATATTTTAACAGGAATATGAGGGACATGCTGTGCTCTTCTGATCAATACGACTCATATTAAAAAGAAAAAAACAAAACAGAGTAATCTCAGCAATACAGGGGTAAAACAAACTGAGCGAGATGTGTCACCTTAACATGATGGAACACCACTGAGAGGGAGCAGTGTAACCTACAGAGTTCAACAGTCGTTCAGCTTCGGGGAAAAGGCTGTTTCTCAGTCTGTTAGCTCCTGACGCTCTGCAGCCTCCTGCGTGAGTGGAGGCAAACAAAGTCCATGTAGCCGTGAGTGTGTCCTTCATGATACATGAGGCCCTTTTCTGGATCTGCACCTGTAGATGCCTGGAGGGTATATTTCTTTGTGCATCTCTCTGTAGTGTTTGAACACTTTTCCTCTTTGTCACACACTGATACCACACACTCTTCATCAAAGATCTGTTATAGGTTTTACATCTATGTCCCCTCTACCTGCTCCATGGATCATAGTGGAGAAGTATCCCTGAGTTTTGTGGACATTTGACTTCCTGATGCCTATAATCCCGGTTTACCTCACTGCTCTATGTGAACCGTGAACCCGACACACACACATATACTACAAAGTCTCATTCACTGCTGTATAACCAGACCCAGTCCTATAGTACTTTGACACTTAGTTGAAGAGAGAAGAACAGCTGTCAACTGATTACAAGAAATGATAGTCAGTTGGTTCCTTTGGAATGAAAAATGAAAAGTTTGGCATGAAAAGTTAAGTTAATAGCAGTGACTTAGTTTCCGAAGACTGTTGACTTGCTAAAGGGTGTAATGTAACGTACAGCCTGTCCACTGTGGCTGAACCCAAGCTGTGAGAACACACGTGTCCCGGAGGAACCGCCCTCTCCAGCAATTATCCTCCACCGATTCCTCCAATATCACTCACTGTACAAACTCAGCATAATGAATTACAGTAAGTCTTTGTCTATATCAATTTGTGGATATCTGGAAGTCTAAATCAATTGATTTGGATTTGTGCAGATGTAATTTATAGGCTTGACTATCAAGTGGTGTTGCACAAGTGCAACATTTTTTTATTTGGGTTGTTTTATGGAAGACATATCAAACTTTAGGTCTATCTAGATACACACATAGAAACAAACACACACACAGACTTATACGCACACACACACACACACGCATATGTATACATATAGGAGATATACTGTATATATAAATACATGTGTGTGTATACCACGTATATGTGTAAGTGTTATCAAAGGTGACTGTGAAGAAGTGTGTTACACATTTTAAGGAGGAACTATTGCGCAGCGTAATGTTGGCGGTTTGAATCGCTTCACACCTCATAATCTCACACATTGTCTCTGCCCTATACAATATTCAGCTTCTCTTCTATTTCTGGTCCAGTTCCCTCCCTGTCCGACCAATGCTCTTACTCCCTCTCCTGCTCTTGCTAAGCCCCTCTCTACCACTTCCTGATGATTATAAATAACCAATGGAAGACATTTTAGAGTGCTGCTTTGCCGCAGGAGCTAGCCAGCAAATGGAAAATAATAACATGCCCCAACCCTCCCCCACTTCCAAATTCCCCGCATGCTGCAAGTCCAATGGGTGCAGCAGGAAATATCAGTAATTAGGCAGAGAGAAAATTCTCCCCGCAATTACTGCCTGATAACAGAGACATTTGTTAAGTTTGTTAGTGAGGATTGGTGGCTTCATTAGGAGAGGAGTTAGTGGAAGCAACAGCAATGAAGTTGTCTCATACCCACTGTGTCGCACAGCATCCCCTATTTTCTTACTCGCACTTTTGTATCTGTCATCAAATGGAATCTGCACAGAATTTTTGTTAAAAATAGTTTTGAAGAAGAATACAATAGTATGTCAGAAATACCAAACCTTTTTCATGAGATTGTGCTTGTAGAAACAAACTTACTGAGTCATTATAATAACGCCTGTAAAACGGGGGCTAATATTAGGCAAGATGTGAGCTCCTGAAGTCAAACATTCATGTCTCGAGCCACAAGTAGGTCCATACCTAAAGAGATATGTGACTGTAAAAGCTAAAGTTTGTGAGGTGTTCCTGGTAGAACTACACGTCCTACATATCAGAAATAACATACTGAAAGAACAGATAACCCTTGGAATGGGTCTTTGTCAATGCGCATTAATGTATACTAACTTAAGAAGATACATTATTGACTCAGATGTCTGAGTAACGTACTTTGCTCACAGGTTATCAATTTTTGGAATGAGTCAGTATATGTACAGGAATTCTCATGTTGTTGTTTTGTGCTATGGTCATTATGGAGGTCATGTGGAGTTTGTATGTCTGCAAATGCTCTTTATGTGATGTTAGAATTGGTGAAACTTGCGGGTACATGTTTAATCAAATATATTGATGCTTTCAAAATGACCAATAAACCCTGGGAAAGGTGAGTGTAAGTGCCACAAGGTGGGTGACTGAGCTTGAAATAGTAGAAATAGCAGTTTTTCTTAAAAAGATGCAGTTTGCAAGGATACAGTAAATTTCTGTAAGTTTTCGCAACAAAAGCAGACACAGATGGCAAAAGAGCTGTAGAGAACTGTGTTTCAATTAAAGCTCCTTGGAGCTTTCCAGAAATTGAGGTAATTAAAAAAAAAAACAACAATCAGGAGAAGCGCTGGTTTTATTGCTTCTAACAAACAGAGCCAAGTGCAGACAAAAACATTTATTTTCCATCTTTTGTGCTAATTATCTACAAATCAAGCTCTGAAATGAGGAAGACGAGAATTTCTTCAATGCTAGTTTATCATTAAATTATTCTGAGGTAATGAAGAGATATCATTTTTCAGTTGTGGTTTCCTTGCACTGCATCCAGGACATGAAATAAAAATGAAATGTATCTAGCTCATGCTGTGCCGCGCCAACAACAGGACTTATCCTACTGCTTCTAAGAGACCAATGGATTACTTTTTGCCGATTGCAATGCAAAACAGCCCCATAGTGGTGATACATCTATTCATTTCTAAACATACAGAACCACCGTGTTTCAAACAGCTAATTTTATAGTCGAGTCTTTAATGTGTCGGAACGTATCCCTGCTTACAGATAATGGGTCCCCTCAATGATGTACCGGGGAGATGTGATTCTTATTTGTGGGTTCTGAGTCAGACCGTGTTGTGATGGTTGTTTGTAATGGAGCAGATCCCGCTGTGCTGTCTGACTCTTGGTCAGTGTGAAACGCCGGCTGACTCCTCCATGTTCAAGCATTTGTCAAACACTGTGCTCAGCGACTGCAGCCAAAGGCAAACAGTGTTTCCAAAGCTCAAATGACACATTTCAAATATTTAGCGAGCAAACATCGCTGCTGTACGCTGCATTCAAACACACACGAGCTCGATACAGCCGCTCCTACTGGCACCGCCAGTCCGAGCGTGCCTCCTGTTTGCTCGATCTCTCATTTGCCACGATCAGCATAACAACACACAGCCTGGTGGAAAGATTGTGTCTTTCAAGGGAGATGTAGGTTCCACATTTCTGAGTTCGTATTTATCCGAGGAATCTTGTGCTTGCTCTTCATGCCGCCCTGACTTGGCCTTTAAGGTGAACTGAGGTGGGCATTTGACAAAAAACCCTGTCCATCCCTCCCAACAAAGGCTGCAGAGGAGTCAGCAGTTGTGGACAGATGCTGGCAGCCTGATGAGAGGGGCGAGGCTCTCAGATCAGTGGGAGCCGGGAGCTTTTTAAAAGCAGCACTGTGATGTAAAAGCTGGACTCTTGGCCATGCATGCTCCAACAGCCACGGAGTTTACACGGTTTCATCCTCATTTTCAAAATACTTTGGATGTGATGTTTGCTCGGAATGTAAAAAGCATATCTAGTCACATCCCAATGAGCATCCACCTTTGTTGGATTGACTAATTATCCCGGTCACTATTATGTTCACCAGCAGAAACAGTGAGGCACCTGGATAAGCTAAATACATGCACTGGCATTGAAAAAGCAGGATAAGATGTAATCCATTTCTCTGAAAAGGTATGCTGTTCACATGTGCAACATATAATCTGTGTAATCCAATAATAAACGAGACGCTGAAGCACATGTAAACCCACGATAAGTTGGGATCAACTGGGCTCTTCTTACAGGCATATGAGACAAATTTGGGATTTGAAGTATTTCCATCCATAAATCGCAGCGCAGCACTCTTTGAATAGATCTGATTTCCCTGGTTTAGTCAGATCTGAGCACACCCTTATAGACACACAAAACATTTTCTCATGAATACTAGCGATTAAGGGCTTAAGAGGATATTGCATATGGAGTTGTCCGAGAGATATAACCAGAGAAAAAAACATGAAGGTCTTCATCATGAATACGATTTCATCATATGCAAAGTCAGTGTTCTCAAACTCAAATGAATTCTATGTGAAATACACACAGCACATGATGATAATGTAAAGCCTCGGTGCTTTGTCGATAGCAACAATGATGCTGATGCAATTAAGGTCAACGGTTTATGGATTTTCATTTTCAAAGTGTTTCAGACAACTTGATTTCAGTTGAACACAACCTCTCTCACATGGAAAACTGTCATCATCCCTAAAACCCAAATCTATTTGTTTGTTTTTTCTTATATGGCAATATATGCTTTTTATGTTACCCAAAGAATCATTGAATGAAATCGAAATTCAAAGGTAATTTCAAAATGAACCTATCTAGAAAATATCAGACATTTTAGACGACGTCTGTATTCTTCTTGTTCTACCATTGTTAAAGTTGTTAATTTAATTTCCAATTATTTTCCCAGCAAAGTCAGTTTGGATGGATTTAGGTTGAGACAGAGGTTCAGGTTTCTGTTTTTTTCCTACTATCTCACTTAATATGAGGAATCATGAGTCATTTATGCAGCATAAAGGATACAGCTCTAACCAGCTTCCCACACACAGACATTACAAGTCGTTTAACAGTGTTTTACATGTCAAAGTTCAACACTCAGTGTCATAAATGAAGTCAGTTATGTCATTTTGCCATGGACATCTGCTCTGATGTTTTTCTGAAGGAGTCAGAGAGTAAGCATCTGCCAAACTCAATATGGAAAACTATTCTCTGCATTTGCAGCCTGATTATTTTGCCTGATTGCCTCATTGCTCTGCTCATATGCGGATATGTGGAGGCGAACCCAACTCGATATAACATCTCTAACAATTTCAACACAGAAAAATTCTATATTTGAAAATTTGAGCTGCCTAATTAATCCTGACACAAGTCATTTGTGGTGGATACATACACCTTTTTTCACTTTGGAAAGACACTCCACTCCTGTGTTCACTATAAACTTTGATCCCTGTCACAAAGTTCTGAACTGAGGAGTTCAGAGAGCATCTGATCACAGCGCTCATCACATCTGCTCTAGCCAGCAGACGCGAGAGGATCACAAGTGTCCATCTCCCAAAGAGTTAAACATGTGCCCTTCTTCTTCCAGCGCCTTCTGAATTTCAGATGGTGAATGGGATTTCACACTTCCATATGCTGAGGTTTTCATCCAGTGGGAGCTGCCAAACCCGTCTTCAGGAAGCTGGGTTGGGCAGCAGCAGAGCATGAATTTCAAAGTCTTTCAGACCTGAGAGCACGCATACTTTGAACATCAGAATTCCCCAAAGTACCTCAGGAATAACTATTATTCAAATGACTTAAACCTCTGCTTGAACTCAAAGTGCATGCTGTTGTTGTGGTTAAAAAAGGCTAAAACTAGTGGAAACACTGTCTTCTTGCTTATTGGTGAAAATACCTTTGGGTAACTCTGTGATTGTGTCATTGACATCAGCCTCTTTGTGTGGTGAGAAAAGATTACATATCTTTGCAGAAAATTGCTGAATAAACATGGAGCTGCATCCCTGTAAAAAACACCTGTGACACCACTCATAGAAACTACCTGGGCAGCAAAAGATTTTATGTGCTTATATATCTAATCACATACTGCAATCTGTATTTATTTTCTGAATTTGTCCAAACTACTTGTCAAACTTTTATCAAATGTCATGTTTTCCCCTCTGCAGGATATCCATTTTTTTCCAAGGTGTCCACTTTTGTGATGTGTGAAATTTCCTCGCTGTGGCTATCAGCTGTAAACCACTGTTGGCTGGAATAGGAGCAACGGAAGCCCCTGGGGTTATCTTAAGCATGGGCACACACACACACACACACACACACACACACACACACACACACACACACACACACACACACACACACACACACACACACACACACACACACACACACACACACACACACACACACACACACACACACACACACACACACACTCACACACTCATGGTTGGCAGCCAAATGAGGAGTGAGTGACTATAGCTGTTATCTCAGACATATCTCTAGACAGCGGTTATCCAAATCTGTTCACTTGGCTTGGCACAGCACACCACAAGCCTTTTAGACACACTAGTCTGCACAGATGGATGGAGAGAGTCGGGCAGAGAGAGAGAGGGAGAGTCGGTTTACCGAAGAGAGATGGATGAAGCGGAGATGGGCGGCGGGAAATTGTATAGCTTAGGGGTGAGACAGGGGGAAAGTGAGGGGTACTCAAACCATTTAGATGTGCCATGATGGAGAGAAGGAGACACGAGTGATTAATGAAAGAAAACTGACTGATGTGGATGGCGGAGGAGCAGAGTAACAGGAAGAAGAGGGAAATGGAGGCATGATGGCCCGCCTGTATCATCTTCCTCCATGTCTAGAATTTGGCCCCAGACCCAAAGTAACGAAAAAGACTCAAAAGACACAACATTCAGCTAAATGTGACCGCAAAAGTCAATAGAAACCACTGATTTAGCAAAAGGTGTGAAGAAGAACATGCACAACAGTGCTTTGGTGAATCACGACCAAAATCTGAAATGAATGTGAAATGAATCTAACACACTATAGAGGGTAAAGAAGCCAATAAATAATTGAACTACAGAAACCCAAAGAAAAGGAAAAATAAAAACACATAGTTCAAAGAAAATACCAACAAATACCACAAGAGAAGATATGATAGAAAAAAAAGAATAAGGAATAAAGCAGAAAGTCAAAGGAGAAGAAAATTGGATGAACTCATTCAGGAGTGGTTGCAATCCACTATTGTTTTCTCTGATTGTTTTCATGTTAAAAATGTTTTAATGCATGAGTAACCATTAAAAGAAACGATTAGGTGAAAAACCCAAATCCATCTGTTTCAGTATTGTATTAAATTGCCTTTAGATTAGAAAGTTGTGCAAATACAAACACCAAATTCAAATTTGAAATGCTGAACAGATGTCATTAATCAACATATTAGTTCAATATCAGCAGTGCAGCATCAAGTTTGCTGGTGCAATGATCAAAAATGTGGAGAGACACATTTTCCCAGTGAAAACGGTGCACGTTTTACAGGATGTTGATACATTTCTCTTAAATGCAAATTGCTCCACTGCAAAGCGGATCATACTCATTAGAAATTAATGAACGTCTGGCTTGAGCCCACAGACAGCTGGTGTGGACAGAGTGTGAGACAGAGGAGGATGGATGTTGAGGGAGGCTGGCTGACTTAAGCATCAGACCTTCAGAAAGCTTCATTTTCATTAGAACCCACACGGTTCTGTCTTCTGCTCAGGCTGTAACTCCACATAACAACTTTGGTTTGGGTAAATGTGTCTATCTCTGCACTGCAAGGTGGCATTCACATCAGGCTGCAATTAGGGAGAAACTGGTTGGTTACATAATTTTCTGCCTGATTTTGCACCCAGTGACCAACATAAAAAAATCCACACTCAAATGTAATGAAAATCAGATACATGTTCATTAGCTTTTTTGCTTTTTTGTGCCTCACATAGTGGAGTTAATAACATGTTAGAAGCACTTAACATATGGTAATACAGTGCTGCAAACCACTGAAAACAGCTGGGTTTCCATCTTAATGCATCATGAAATTATAACTCAATTTTCAGAAAAAAAACTAGATCAAATGCAAACATTTTCATATTTACACCCACTGCTGTGTTTAGATTGATAGGTTTTACTGCTAAAAGCAGCAGATGGGGCCAGTGCTGCAGCACAGGGCGGCACAGGAAGAGGATTTTAAGAGCTCCAGTCCAAACCCCAACAGAAAGGAAGTTAAATGAAGAATGATTTAACATGCCGGAAAGTATGAAAACGTACATGAAAACGGCAAACCTGTGCAAACAATACTACAGCAACAGTTAGGGCAATGGCTTTGTATGCACTGTGTAACAGGATTTCTATATATCTTTATTCATTTATTCATATTTTTACTTAATCTAATTGCTTCTACTGAGCATCTTGAGTGGAAAAACAGCTTTTCGGTGCAAACATTTTGAATGTGACTTGAAAAAAGTGTCCAACGCGCAAACATTTAAAAATCAATAACACTTTTAACAATGTTTTCTTTAGGCGAAATTAATTTATATTATCATATTATTAACAGAACATTATCAAAGATATGTTATTGGCTTAGAAAAAGGACAACATGTGAAATCAGCTGAGCAACATGTTGACATTTGAAGTGGGCTCACTGTGTGAGTTGTATTGATCCACATGCTTATGTGCACGTGTACATGCACATGGAATCACATTTGAACTCCGTTAGTGGTAAATAGTTTATTGTCTAGGTTTCTCAGACCCTGGTTCTCTGTGACATGATCAGGATGACACCCTCTATTGTTAGTAAGCGCTGTAATCATCCTATTGGACTGTCTCCTCTCTGTCTGCACTTTTCTCCAGCATACAGCTATCTAGTGAGTAGAAAGGTGTTTACAGTAGCCACTGCAGTCATATCCTGATTAAAAGGATATTAATAAGTCTGCCTTACTAATGAGCTTGCTGCATCGTCACCGGGGGGTCAGTGGTTGTCTGTTAAACCTGTTAGTCTTATCCTACGTAACGATCAATGAAACACAAACTTGAACAACCTTTCACACTTTCCTCTGATTTGTTCATACTATCCCTCCTGGATTTCTCCTCTTGAGCGCCATATTGTTTGGGGTCTTACTATTTTATTACATCGGCTTTAGGAAAGTCATTTAGCTGCTACGAAAGGTTAACAGCTTTCTTGTTGCCATGGTTATACACAATAAGTAATGTAAAAAAAGAAAGGAAAAAATTGTCATAGTTACCAGCTGATGTACAAAAAAAAGGATTCAGAAATCTGAGTTTTTTTCAGAAAGAAAAATGTCATTAAAATGCAACGAGATACACAGTAAGCCTAGTGCCATTCTGAATAATGTATACTATGATGTCTCATGGCCTCTCTTTACTTTATTAGAAAATGGACCACTGAATCAGGAAGTAGTGAGTAAAAAGGCTACTGGAGCATGACGAATTGAACTTATTCCATCAATGTTATGAGAGCACTTGAAATGAAATTCATTTATGTGAATGGACATTTAGTACTTCTGTGTACTGTTCTCTGTCATAAAAACTTGTTTTTATGTTCAAACTCACTTGATAACATGGCAATAAGTTGACAATGTCTGTTAAATTTAGCTAAACAATATGGCTGAATCTACCACTGCCGTCTCCTGTGATGAGGACTCCTTCAAGAGTTCAAAAGACGTACCAGTGTTCTGATCTTTCCAGGGCTGATGGGGCCATTTGAGCTGATTTTTGCTGTTTTCAAGGAGTTAAGAATCCCAACTATCCTTTCAAAAGTCTATCCGGGCTCTGTCAGTCTGCCCTGGTCACAGTACTGTCATCCTCTGAAACGCTCCATTCTACGCACAGACTAACAACCTCATACATCATCCGCCTTCTCTGGCATTTCCTCGCATTATTGTTCTTGTTGTTGTCTCTCTGTCAGAAGTCTGATGGTCTCCCTTTCCTACTTTTATCTCCTGTTCACTCCTGTGTCACATGCCCTCTTTTCTTTTTGCTGCTTTTATAATCCTTCTTTTCCCATCACGCTGCCATTGCATGGCCTCTCTGTCCTCGTTCTCCTCCATAATCAACACAGAAGTGTTTCTGTTTATCTCACACACACAGTCACACACACACACATCTGTTCCGTCCCCAAAGACTCTGGGACAAAGATCTATAATACATCTGGAAGGGTTAGTCAGAAACCTTCCATTTTGTGAAGCCAAAACAGATGGACATTAGAATGGTAATGACTATATACACTGACACACACACGTACACACACACACACACACACATACACAAAACATAAGGCACATATGGACTACCCACAGTAGTAATGATGCAGCTGTAGCTCGAGCTCAAAATGGGATGGCTTTGTTGGCTGACAGGCATGTTTCAGAGAACTGCAGGACTCCTGACACCTGAAGGCTCAAGAGATAAGTACGTGAACGTGTGTGTGTGTGTGTGTGTGCGTGTGAGTGAGATGGAGAGAAGAAATGTGAACTATAAAGAAAGGAAATCCATGTGTACCATAGAATAAAAAATCCACAGCTTCTCATGTATTGTCTTCCATACAGTATGTGCTGCATAGCATGCATAGCAGCAGCTTCCTGCTAGTGCCAGAGTACACACACGGCAGAGACCTGACTCACACACCCACACACACACACACACACACAAGACAGGAACCACAAGGTGGTGTGCATGCTTGGACTTCTGAAATCCATTTTCAGTTTTCATTTTCTTTTCCTTCCCAACATCTATCTATGCTGACTATCCTGTCACCATCAGTCCCTGAAAATCCACTCACTGATTCATTCCAGTCCCGGAGGATGGCGGCATATGTGTGTACCTGTGGGTATATTTGAAGATGAGGAATGGATGTAAATCTGCACATATAGAGGAATTTCTATCAGAGACACAGGAAATAAATTCCTTTACATGCCAAGTGTTTTTCATTATGCCTCTGTATGATTACTTGCATGGCAGGGAGATTTTTTTTCTTTAAATACTTTTCCATCAATGCGTGGCGTTCGAGGACTTCATATGAAAGGTGATTGCTGTATTCAGGGCTGCAAGTGTCAGGAATCTAACACCCTTTCTTTCCTCTCTGTCAGACAGGGTGGGTAAGGAGAGATAGAATTAATTCTGAGGAGCTTAATGGTTGCTTTCTCTTAATCTTCCACACAACACAGCGTGACAAAGATGCTAAATTAGGAGTGTGACGAGCACACACTCGCTACAAAAGACATGATAAACACAACGCAATGCAAAGCCAGAAAACTGCTTTAAATGAGCTGATGAGTAAACAAATACATCGGATACGCTTTCAGATATCTCACTGATGTTTGGTTCTATTAAAAAGAGAAAAATATACTCGAGGACATACACTCATTCATGAAATGACACTAAGGAATTCTCTGTGCATTGTGGGTGTGATGCTGAAACATGATCTAATTATTGTTACCGGTAGCAAAACTTCCTTAAAAGAATCAGGTTTGTTCGGTGGATGGTGTTTAAGTAAATCTTTCAGCCAACCGGCTGCCGGGGTTCAGGTTTATGTATACACATATTCACATATCCATATGTATAGTGCAGGTATTCTAATGACAGTCTGGATGGCAGTGTGGAACAGACTGTACCTCTGGGGCTCAGAGATAAGCTTCTGGGAGTATGAGAGATCAACAACCTCAAAGGTTAACCAGGAGGGTGATAAAAGCTTTGTTATTTGGGTCATGCAGTGTGGCGGGGGCAACCACCAAAGTGCTGTCAGCCAAAGAGCGACAGGGAGCAAACTTTTAAAAGTTAGGTAATGACAGCAGTCATCTCCCAGCTTACAAGCATTTGTATGCCTAAATTTAAAAAAAAAAAAAAAGTTTTAATGAGCCATTTTCCTAATAAGTAGTGATCTATATTTACTACAAATGAATTCGTGTAAAAGGTTTATCTTAGTTAATGTTCATTTTTGTGTAGATGGACCACCTTGTAAAAATGCTGAAAATGCTTTTGACTACTCGAAAGGCAGGCTTTTGTCCTTCCTCAATCCAATGATTCCAACCTCAATGAAAGTTTGAATTTATAAATGAACAAAAAAGTTAACTATAAACTAAACGGAACAGTGAGATTTGTTTGCATTGATCATATTATTGTATATTTTACTATTGTGGTGTAGAAAATAAATCTCAAACAGACTCATGTTAGATGAATGAGTTCCACGCTCTCCGTGGGTCATATGTGTGTTTTAGTCTGTTTCAGTGTTTCATCACATTTCACTTTGGAATCATTTGTGGCACACGGACATGATAAAAGCCTTTTGAAATGCAAATACCGTTCAGCTGGACTCAGTAGTCAATGGTTCAGAGCTGGAATAAAAAGACACAGTTTGAAAAATATAAAAATGGCACCCAAAGCTAAAGAGTCTTGTGCCTTTCAGGCTTTTTCTGTCAGATGGCACTTTTTGGTCGGGTGCAAATTTTCCTGGCATGCCCCGAAATCTCCACTAAATGCGGCCACGTGTTATCACCACTCAACGTGCAAAGCTGCAGAGATGCAGTGAACTAGCTTTTTGTGTTTATTGCATTTCACTGATTAATAGAAGCTTTTGTCCACAGCGGCTCACATGTGAGGTGTGCAGGAGTGAAGGGTGCTTATGGTGTGAATGAGTGTGCAAAAGGCTTTCAGTTCAGGAGGGTCTGAATGCGTTGTGGGAGTGATCATCACAATGGAGCTCTCCAAAACTTGACTCTGGTCAGCACAGAAAAAAAAAGGACCGATTGCACTTTTGGTTTATAACCATTCCGTGAACATGAATTACACACCAATGACCTATGCTACCCTGCCTGTTTTTGGATGGTTGGAGCAACCCGGAGATACATAAGCGTGGATTAGAGCTGGAAACCGTCTTCCTGTGAGGCCACAGAGCCTCAAACTAGCACACTACTGTGGCACAGGCTTTCAAGTCTACACTTTAGTTCATTGTTTGCTTCTCTGAAGAGTTCTACCACGCTTCTCTGTGCTCCTCAATCCTGTGCTCTCCCCTCTGTATTGTTCAATTCTCTAAGTTTATCACCTGCCATTTGTTCCTTTTTCTCATCTACACGGTACAAAACAAAGGCCTATCTATAATAAAGATTTATGTTGCTGCACTATAATTTCCCCTCAGAGGTTAAAGAAGCACTGTCAAACAGAAAGCAGTTATGTGGGAAACTATGTGCTGAGGATTGGAACAGCTTTCCCAAGTAGAGAATGTGATAAAGATGACTTTCTGACCAATCAGAAGCTCCTAAATGATGGTGCATCGTTGTACAGTTTGGACAATATGATATTTTCTGAGATAAAGTCTTGGGATGCTGTTCATTTTAGAAGCTACTGGCTGTCTGAGTAGGAGTATCTCAGCAGATAACTTGGCATTTATAATAAAGGCTCCTAATACATCTAATGTAGTCTGGTATTAGATTAAAATGAGTTAAATGTATGCTGTGGCTGTAAATGGTACTCAGTCATGTTTTATGGCAAACATGAAGTTTGAAAAAACGCCTGTAAATGTCATGTATTTTAGAAAAGTAAGGGGGGCTCGATGATGTAATTTCCCTCAGCCCTTGGTGACAAGATTAATCTCTTAACGTGTATAAAGGCTATTTTTCTAATTCCTCCCTCTCTGTAACCAGTAAAGGTCACTGCTATCAGCCGCTACACTTACCAAAGGTCACCTATTTGCCGTATACATAACAGAGTAATTAAAAGGTCCCTGATTTGAAAGCATTAGAATGTATTCTTGGATATAGGAGATGACTGAAAGTTATCACCACAGCAACCCCCTCCCAAACATAACACGGCTTCTTTTTTAAATGCCAGAGCAAACAATTCTGACAACTTATTCTGGGAATTTCTAGAAGTGGGTGTGAGCTGGTCTCCTTTAACCCTGTGGCTCACGCTTTTTGTTCTAGACCTTTTGGAGTGTGAGAATTGACTAACACCTAATGGTGTCAGAAAAGAATCCCCCTGCCACTCATATGTGAAGTAAATGCTGAACAGATGTGTGGAGGACAGGACGCTCTGGAAACCTACACTTTCTGCCTCGGGAACTTTGACTGAGCACCACTAACTCATTGTTGGGTTTGGGAAAAGTTTTGTTGGTCTGATGCACAGACAGAATGGCTACACCCCACTCACCCGTTTAATAAGGGGAAACATGCTTTAAAACATGCACGGTGCAATCAGAGATGAAATTCTTTTCCTGGGCAGCCGGGTTGGGTAAAATTGATTTTTGCACTCTGAAAGGCACCCAATATATGTCCACATGTATCATTACCATAAAATACTTAAAGCCATTTGTCATATGCACATGACTGTAACAGTGTATGATGGGGAAATAAAGTTTTCCAGCCACAAGGTGCAGAAGAGTAGGACACTTAGTGATTGTTACATGTGTGAACTGAGTGAGATTGATTTATACATCAGTATGATTTACTTTTAAAAAAACATGTGAAGTGTTTCAGACATCAGATAAAGTCAGGGCTCTTGATGTTTCCAGCTTAAATTTTTCCTCCGCGTGTGCAACAAGGTGTATAATTCACCCCGGGCTAAAGACAGAGCTGGAGCCTGCCAACTCGACTCGACTCATTCTCCGTCTGATGGTTGTCATAAAAGGCACTTATGTAGCAAATGCTATAAATCAGAGATGAGGATATGTGAGGATATGGCTTTGCTTCAATGTCTATTTTTCTCTAAAAGTGCAAGGGCGTGCACGGGAGAAAAACCTTTGTGGAGAAGTTAATTTTTTTTTAAATAGGAAGGCAAAAATGAGTGTAAGAGAGGTGGCATGCACCAGAGGAAAGGTGAGAACAGAGCAAAGAAGAGAGGGGAAGCCAGATGTTAATAGTGAAGGGAGAGAAGGGGAGCAGGATGAGGAGAGAGGAAGGGAGGGGAAGTGAGTGTCTCCCAAAAGCAGGCCAGTGTGTAATGGTGGCAGACTTGGTTACCCCCGGGCTGCCTTTACTCTCTCAAGTCTCCCCAGAGAAGCAATTAACAAAGAAATTATGGTGGAACAATTCACCCACCGGCTCCTGGTGTCTCTCCTGCCGTTTAAGTGTGCTAATCACTTTCTCCCATTTAATAAAGAGAAGGGAAGAGGGAGGAGTGGCGAAATGGGGGCGTCGTGTGACAAGTAATGGACAGAGTCAAAGACAATGAGTCAACAGTCATGCAGGAAGAGATACGGTGTATTTGAGCTGTGTTCGGTCCAATAGGGACAGGGTTGACGTGTCAGCTGTCTAATGTGACCTCAGCCAGAGGACCTGCGTTCAGCACTTCCACTTCCATAATGGTGCTTCAGGGTGCCTCGTTTCACTCAACTGACTATTTTTACATTTTAATGGGCTGTAGAGGGCAGTGAGAAAATAAACTGTGGTCCACTTCAGCACTTATCTAACTTTAAGCACAGTAAAGAAACTAAGGAGGAAGTCAAGAGGAAGTTTAAGGTGCCAAACCAAGGAACTAACTAACTAAGATAAGTCCAGAATGAATGCTGGGGAGTTGATTCTGCCTGTCATTCGAACTTTTCACATTTCTTTTGTCATGTTTATCAAGCCAGAAAGTACCGAATGTTAGATTTCACTATCATATACTTACAGTAGATATGTCCCAAAATGATTAAATGCTCTCACTTGCTTGGGATTTGGTCAGCTAAGCACACAAAATAGTCCCTTAGAGGCTTCTGAATAGCCGAGCTATTATTATCAGGACGCTAATGAGAATAACGGGATGCAAACTTACAGTTATCATCGTTTTTAATAGAACTGTTGAGATATTTGTCCCTCTCACTTTCAACATTCATCATTTGCTCTGTTTACCTTGTAAAGGTTCAAAGACTATTCGTGCTTAGACACCAAAAAAGTGAATTAACGGTGTTAACGGAGGGACCGGATGGTGCGCTTTTAAAAACGAACCACATGGTGTCTCAAATGAATGCTAAAATAATTTCAACATGAATAGGTACATGAAAGCATTCCCAAATGAATGCTTTGTGCCTTAAAACAGCTATTTTACACCTCATCAGAATAGAGGATTTCTTTGAAGGAGCTGAACTGCAGAGTTTAATTAGAATACTTAGCTCATGTTTTCATCTTCATTTGGGTTCGTCTTTGGCAATCAACACTGGGTGCTGTCAGAGTGAATGAGTGCTCACACAACCCGGGGATGAACTTTTAGCATACTTTGATGAAGTCTAACAAAGAGACCCACTTTTTGTTTCTAAAACTGAACACGCCTCACAACAGTACGGCAACAAAGCAGCACACACACATCTGGTCCCCGATGCCACTGCGCTACCTGAGGAAGCAGCTCTCAGCCCTCTAACCACACTCCTCCACAACAAAAATCTGCATTCTAATTAGGCCCAATCAAACCCAGCACATCTAACATTTACACTAAACCGGGCTCTATAAATAAAACGCATGTCTTCTAATTTCAGTACTTGGGCATAAAAGACTTTGCGCCAGCGCCTGAACTCTTTTCCACCTTGCGGGGAGAAACAAACAAATTAGCCAGATTAAATTACAGCAGGCCTGCTGTGCACGACAGATCGCTATTTTCAGGTTGAATTTTTGTCTCAGATCTGAAGCTGAAGATCATATCTCTCAATGACTGCCTGCTGTGTGCATCCAAATATATTACCATGTTTTTTTTTTTAACTATTCACGCTTTCATGTTTGGAATTTGATTTTCTTTTTTTTTTGCATTTTCTTAACCAGACCAAACGTATTATTGTCAAATCTCCAACACAATATTATCCTGTAGGTGACAGGAACCCATTTCTGAAATCAGAATATCACTTACACATATCTGGTACAAACTATCCACTAAACAGGAACAGATATAGAACAGAAACTGGGAATCATCTATTGATGTCTGCAGTGGCGTTTATTTGTCTTTGAAATAAAAACAAAGGATGAGCACATCTAATGGGGCGGACGGCACACTGTCTGTACGTCAACTTTTCAGTTTGTCATAGACTTGTGATTAAATGTCTTAGAATGTTATCATGAGATTACATATTGAGTAAATGCCTTTTACTTGCTAATCCCTCTCAGAAGACTACAGGAGTGTAAAATGACAGACTGGCAGCATGAACATGGATATAAAAACACACTGAAGTTTCTTCCCAGACACAGAGGACTTCAAATTGTTGTGACAGAGTTCCACTACTTAAAGTTAGCTGCCTTGGTTTCTTAATAATAAGATATCCTCAAAACAGAACATTTATCTTGTACAGCACACGCTGTAACATAAAGTATTTTGAATAGTTCTTAAACTAAAGATGATAAAGCACAAATGAGCCTCATTATGTCCACTTGGTGGGATAATGACTCTCTGGGGGAAAAAACAGAACTGTAATGTTAATAACATATTTGCATACTTTTGTTTTAAAGGTACTTTAGTCATTTAGAGAGAGATTAAAACCACAGCATACATATACAAACTCTGACTTAGAATTGGAAGACTTTTTTTTATAGCGGTGATAAAAAATGTTTACATGTTTCATCAAACAATTTATACCCATGAACCTCACAGACTGAAACTGATTCCACAATGAAGAAGTATGACTACTTCCACTTAATGCAGTTATTAACCGTATATGTGATGTGTTACGGTCTATTTGACAGTTAGTCCTTTCGCCATCTGTCTTTATCTTAGTTCGCATTTAGAAATGAGCTTCTGCGAGACCTTCCACTTTATCTCACTTTCTCTCTGAAAGAAAGCCCTGCTTAGGATTTGTTTGTATTCTGTGAGTTCTGAATTGGAAAACTCCTTCAAGGGCACAACACTCTGGAAACCTTTAAGCACAGTTCAATTGTATATGTGCAATCCTTTTCGAACCTTAATTCTAATCTTTTCCAAGGGCTGAACGGTTGAATCACAAGTCTGTAAACCGTGGCGTCTTTTGATTGAAGCGGGTTGTTTCCAAATGAGAGCGGAGGCCAGTTTTGCCTCCATCCGTCTTGTCCATCCATCCTTGTTACAAAAAGAACCCCTCTAGCCTCCAACGCGTCCCGCGCCTCAACATTGCTCCACTCCTGAAACCAGCAGGTATTAAGACTGACTCTTCAATCCCAGACGATCGATGCCGTCACTTACCGGCTCAGTCACACCGCTGATTACAGCGTCCCTCCATTCTACCGCTACTGGAAGAAGTGGAGGAAGAGGGAAGAGAGGAAGGATGGGGAAGGGTGGGTTTCCCAAGGAGATCGACTCCCTGCTGGGCTGGTGAGAGCGCCATGAGTTTCAGATGCCTTCACACGCAGGTGATTGCAGGCAAAAATGTTATATTTACAATGTTTTAATTTCATCATCAAATATTTAGAGCAGATATTTGAGAAATGGCACAAATTGAAAGATCGGAAGGTGGCATTATAATCCATCCATCCATCCATCCATCCATCCATCCATCCATCCATCCATC